>VZTT01044323.1:11044-21733 GCA_013400855.1 Buphagus erythrorhynchus
CCGGAGTGAGAAGGAAAAAGAAAAAAAATAAAAGAGCTAAGTTTCTTTAGATAGAAGGAGAATGAAGAGATGCTGTGAAGATGGCTAAAAAATCCTTCTTTAAAGTTATAGGGATAAACTGATATCACACTGAAAATTCCTATAAATCGTAAAAAAAAAAAAACATAGGGGGTTGGAGTGTTCCATTTTATAGATCATTTAACCAAAAGCACCTGTGTTGAGAATCTTTGCCCCAAAGAAAGAAGGACATCTCAGTTTTCTGAAAATGAAGCATGAACAGAAAAAAAAAAGATGAAGAGAACTTTTGCTTTAGAACAGTTCATTCTTAAAAGTAATACCCCATGAGTTTAACATGGCCCAAAAGCACAGCTTTGGGAAAGCTGTGAAGATAAGAGAAGCTTCACGACTTTGCAAGTTTTTTCCCGGGCAGATGCAAATCGTCAAAGTAAAACCACGAGAAGACTGTTTTTTCCCTCCTTACAAAAAAGTCCCTATGGCCTGACAAAAAAAAATACTTCTCTCTCCAAACTAAACTGAAAAAAAGACTATTTAAGTTAAAAACTGACTGAAGTAGTTTTTTGTATGTTTGTCTTCTTGTTATGAAAGTTAAGAAAGGAGAGGAAAAAGTAGTCTAAAGATCTTATGCTAAATTTGCTTTTCTTTCTCTTTCTTTGTGTAGTTAATAAAGTTTTTTATACCCTTTTAAGTTTTAAACCTGCCTTACTCTTTTACTCCTAGTTCTGTCTCACAACAAAAAATATATTTAAATTAGCAAGTCAAAATGTAACAACTATCAAAATTATAAATGATACATTTTAGTGTTCAAAAGCACACCATTCTTGTCTTCTATTTGCTCTAAAAGCATATGATGCAGGGACCACCACAGCAGTAGAATGAAAGAGAGTAGAGGATACCACAGGAGCATCCATGGTAGTGGCTCTCACACAGATTCTACCAGGCCATGACTTCAGGTGAATCATTTCAACTTTTGGTACCCTCCTCTCAACTTCCACATTGTACCTTTGACAGAAAGTAAGGAGTTTCAAAATTCAGTACTGTAAAAACAGCAGTACATACCTACAACTATAAAAAGATTCCATTAATAAAGCAAAACAGAAGAATTTCCTGCTATTTTCTGAATAACAGAATTTTTATGAGATACTTCATAGTAAAGGCATCAGAAACTAATACATCAAAAGGAAAATTCAACCCAGCAGACCGCAGCCATCAAGTCAAGGCTGGGTTCCCTCTATGCACTGTAAGCTTCCTCAAGTTGCCTGGGACATGAATTACAGGAGGCATAGCCATTGACTTGGAGGCTACAAATATAGAATCATAAAATGGTTTGGGTTGGAAAGGGACCTCGAAGATCACCCAGTTCCAAACCCCATGCCATGGGCATGAAGGACTCTCTAGCCTTGTTTCTCAGCCCATAAATTCAGCTACTTGCTAAGCATATCCCCCTGGGGGTTTTATTAACTTTTAATTTTGGGAGGTTTGTTCTTTTGGTTTAGTTTTCTGGCTGTTTAAAGTCAGCATTTGAGCTGTTGTAGAGAAATGCTTTCTCAACCACGCCATATAAGATTTCTTCCAATAGGGTAAGGAAAGAAAGAAGAGCATAAGACTGTATGTAAGCTCACACTTGAAACTTGAATTACCAGAAGCAGTGATGATTTAGGCATGCAATTTTCCATCCTAATATCTTGAACAGCAGAAACCAAATACCTGACTTTTCAAAACTTCCTGTGCGTGAATGTTTCCTGCTGCCTACACAACAACCAGACATGATCATGAGATAAAAGCAGTTAAAAAAGCTGAATTATACCTTTTATGATAGGTTTCAGAGTGGATACAGAAGATATTGACAAGTAGGGACCGGGTCCAAAAAGACATGCTATGATTACATTTCAGTAATCTAAGATACTTTGGGTTCTCCACAAAAAAAAAAAGTTATATCTACTGAGAGTATAGTAGTAAGCCGCAATTCTTTTCTATAGCAGGATTTTCTGATAAAACACCAAGTGATCAGGTCACCTGTTCAGGGCAAAGCCAGTGTCTTACCATGCTTTTGAATATACCAGGATTTAAAAGTCATCATCAAACAACTCAAATTCTATAGGGTTGATCCACCTCACTGACCATCCGACAAGTTAAATCTGGCCTTAGTAGAATCAGTAAGCATGTACTCATTGGCTTCAGCAAGGCAAAGACTTTCTTTCAAACCTTCAAGGCAGTTTACTAATTAATTCCAGTGTAGCACTGCCAAAACACAACTCTCAAAGCTCTGCAGTCAACCCACTTTTATTGTCTCTGCTCTGTAACGGAAACACAGAATTCAAAATGAATCTGCCTTTAAAATAAGTTACCCTTTCCATCAAGTTACAAAGGAGCATCATATTTTGGAGGTTGTCAGAGTCTAAGGGACCCACCAAATTTATTGTACCAGGATGCTGCTGGTGTTTGCTCTTTTTCTGAAATCCTCTGTTGCAGGTTTTAATCCATCTTCCTCGGTTGCTTTACATTTTGATAACTAGGTCCCTTTCTTTCCTCAACAACATATCACCCTATCCTACCCAAAGCAGTAGCATAATGAATCCTCCATAAGAAAAGACCATCCCGGTAAAATACTTCCATAAAATTGCTTTAGGTTTCCTAAAAAAACTACAGCACAATGATCACAGAATCACTAGGTTGGAAGAGACCTTCAAGATCATTGAGTCCAACCCACGCCCTAACACCTCAACTAGACCACGGCACTGAGTGCCACAACCATTCTTTTTTTAAACACATCTAGGGATACTGACTCCACCACCTCCCCAGGCAGACCATTCCAGTACTTTATCACTCTTTCTGTAAAAAGCTTTTTCCTAGTATCCAACCTATATTTCCCTTGGCACAGCTTAAGGCTGTGTCCTCTGGTTCTGTCAGTTGTTTCCTGGAGAAAGAGACCAACCTGACTACAGCCACCTTTCAGGGAGTTGTAGAGAGTGGTAAGGTCACCCCTGAGTCTGCTTTTCTCCAGGCTGAACAACCCCAGCTCCCTCAGCCGTTCCTCACAGGGTTTGTGTTCCAAGCCCCTCACCAGCCTCGTTGCCTCCTCTGGACACACTCAAGCATCTCAACATCCTTCCTGAACTGAGGGGACAGAACTGGGCACAGCACTCCAGGTGTGGCCTCCCCAGTGCCGAGGACAGGGGAAGAATGACCTCCCTGTTCCTGCTGGCCACACTATTCCTGATACAGGCAGATGAGACAGAGTAGCAGTTTCATTACTGCCTTGTACCTTCTCTGCTCAGTTTGCCTTCTTCACAATGCCTGAAGAGGTAATAAGAAGCTATATGCCACAAACTATGCTGTGGTTGCAAACAGATGCCTACATTCATGAAAATAAATGCAGCAGTGACAGGATACAGACTATATACAAAAACAGTCTATATGCATATACTGGGCATAATCCCAATTACTGCAAACCACAGCAACACATAGTTATGTGATAATTGATACACACATTTTAATATATCCTCTAATCCTAATGTTTCTTGTTAAGGTACAGAATTTACTGGTGTCTCCTCTGTACCACACAGTTTAGTAAAAGCAATGTGGCTGTTCACTTGCAGATGGTAGTGCTGCTGTTGCCCACCCATTTCACTCAGCATTACCTGTGTTGGCCCTTTCAACTGCATGTAACAGTGAGAAATGTTAGAGTATAAAAACCAGACAGATAATCCTTATAGCACCCTCAGCAGATTATGAGTCTAGTTGGGATCATACAGATGTAAGTCACATGGCAGCTGATGATTCCACAAATGGGTAGTAAGCTTTAAGAGGTATGGGGCAACCGATATCCAGTCATCTCTAGGCTATCCCAGACAGCCTAATTCTTGTCACATCACTTTGCAGCAACCTTTATTTATTTCTATTTATGACCATTAAAATTAATCTGTAAACCCTAATTCAGAATACTGTTTTTAAGATTTCATTATGATCATTATATAGTAGCCTATTAAGAAAGGTACCTCCACAGAGGGGGTTATTCCTGTAGTATGTTATTAACAGTCCCAGTGAGGGACTACATTTGCACTAAACAGAGCCTCTTACTATAAAGGACAATATAATATTCCTTGAGATTATCATCTTTATACCAAATTTCTTCCTATAAAAAAATTTAAATTGTAATCACTTCTAAAAAGAAATAGAAAATCACCAACACCCCTGCCCCGACCTTTAATGAAAGGAGAGGTTTGTAACTGTAAAACCTCAGGTAGCAGAAAGGTTAAATAAACATTTTAATGCTCAGGTTTTTGGGTACCATTGTACTTGAAGACCATCAAAACCAAAAACTTTATAGTAAAAGGGACATGAAGAAATAGATCTGCACTATATGCTATCTGTACAGGCAGAGAACAGAAGCAAAAATAAACAAAATTAGCTGATTCAAACTTCAAAATGTCTGTTCTAACCACTTTATTTTGAAGACTTTGCAAAGATAAGCCTTGAAATGCAATCTTACCCACAAAATTGCAAGTAACTGCTGTTATCTGCTGCCACGTACAACTGCAAGCCCAACTTTACCTTGTTTGCAATACTTGTGATGAATGACTTGATGTCCAGATTAGTTGGGCAACTCTTCTGGCAGGGGGCATCTGCACACTTTAAGCATCTACAGGAATAAAAGAAAATGTGTCAAGGAGACATGGAATACAAGTGCTCTCCATAGCATAAGGTTTTCAAGTTAGCATGCTAAAAGATATGTCACAGAGCAATAACGCATAACACTTTCATAGAATTTCTATTTAAAACCTCAAAGCACTGCATGATCATTATTGACTGTCATCAACACAGATTAGTTATGTTTTGTTGACTGCACTTTACATAGGAAGGCAGAGGGTATCATTTACAAGCACACAGAAAACACCTGTTGAAATATTAGGAAACAGTCAAATTACATAGAGGTAATATTTTCCCTGGAATCCATGATTGCTAAACTTCTGACCAGTTCATTTTTCTGTTTGAAAAAATCTGTGCTGTGAATCTAAATTTATTAGCTAAGTTCTGGAAGTCTCATTATGGATTAAATGCTGAATGTTGGACAATCAGACACACAAAAACAACAGTATTTCCACAAAGAAATTAATTACTTTTTACTGTATGTCCAAAGAATAACAATTGCTGATGAATTTTCAAGTCACATTTCAATGAATTTCCTGTGATAAGTCTGTGACTTCTGAAAACAATTCAGTAGTCTTATACATACTTCCAACTGAAATCCCTAAGACCTTCATCCTGTCATTTTAAATGACAAAATCTAGCTAAGTAATAAGGTGGCAAAACATCCTAAATAATAAAGATTGATTTTCTGTTTCTCCATAGTCATACACGGGGGTGTAATGATCAGGTTGATTGCACCAGTCCCATGTAAGGATTAAGTCCTCAGCACAGTCTACACAACTTGCATTAAGCAAACCTAAAAAAAAGACAAGAGTCAGCTGAAGGAGTAAAGTGGTCCTCTCTTAGGAACAAAGGTATTAGTACACAGCCTCAGGTTTATAGATCAATGATTATCGTAGGTCAAATGCCTCACTACTTGTCTCAGAATTCGTTAGGTTATTCCAGATGCTCTTTTGACACTGCTTTAGTAACATTCAGAATTAATGCAAATTTGTGGGTTTAACAATCTATGGAAAACAAAATAAAATCTGATTTTTACATATTATTTGAGCCCAGATACTTACATAAATTTCACAAGTCTACCTTAATTATTGTTATTCAGTTCTAGATAACAACACTGTGGAATTGGCCAGGACAGAGTATTTTAAAACGCAGAAAAGCTGCAAGAGGCCAGTCGACTAAATACAAAGAAATGAAGAGCACATTAAAAGGAAATAAATAAATACCTTCAGCAAAACACTGTTCTGACTTTGTCAATCACACACATCAGGGTTTTTTGGGGTTTTTTTTCAGTCAAGGGTGGAATACGAGAGAAGGGAAGGCTAGTTAAGTTAAAGATTAATTAGCCTTTCATCGTATTATTCATTATCATCTAGCTGGGTGTTGCAGACAACATGGCACCAGCAAAATTTGAAGGCATATGTGGTAGTGGCTGTTTGGATTTTCTCACAGGACTAGTCCTGGAAAAAAGGCCCCAGAGGATACAATTAAAGTGAACAGGTCTCACAGGCTGCAAAAGATGGGAAACCTGCAAAAGCCAAACCTGCGTTCTACACAACACTGGGTTACATTCAGCGAGGTGGGATGTCAGAAAAGCATTGGCAGGTTTAGCTGTGGCAGCTGAACATAACACTGCCCAGCACCACCTGTGACAGGTACATGTTAAAAAAGCCTTAACAAGGAAAGGTGGGAAAGGGAGACCTCAAAAGGTTGTGGCCAGAACACTAAGTCAAGAGGATGCTTTCAGCATTCTAAGCAGACAACAATTTCTCTTCTTTGAAAGAAAGCAAAGTTCTAGTACTAGAAGCCAGCAAAAAATGAGATGCACTAGACAGAATAACACCAGTATGAGAGCTCAGATGTGCAATTTGCCTGTATAGGCAGTAAGGAAATAATAGAACTCAAAAATCATGCAATTAAAAAAGACATCAATTCCACTATGGCTTTTTACTCTTCACTTTCCTCAGTGTGGTTTTCTTTAAAATACAACAGTCCTGTATTCAAAATCAGAGGAAGCACACTGAACATAAAATACATTCTGTGGATTATATATAGAACAATCTCATGTCAAAACTGCATGGCACCTGGCAGGATAAGCTGTGTACAGATTACTCGTTCAGACTAGCAAGCATCTTTACCAAATTATTTCTCTTTTGATTTTTGAGCTGCTTCACAAATAACAGCTGTTGAAAATGTCAGCTACTGGGAGGGGCAGGTAATGCAAACTTGAATGTGAGCTTTGGGAAGGAGGGGAGGGTGCCATGAATATGCCAGTCCAGACTTTCTCTTATAATAATACCATCTTCCACGCACTCTGCAGACTAAAGTGCACCAGGCTGCCATTAATCCCACTTATCACCATGACAGCTCAGTAATTACACTCCTGCTATAGCTAGGTACTGTAAGGTACTGTAGTCCTAATAAAACATCAAGCACTGTGCTGAATGCATGCTGGTGAGGTGTTTTATTAAACTTGGGGGTTTGATCATCAAGTGACATTAGTGTTGACCTATTTTTCTATCTGACAATAAATTATCCTTTGACCATACCATCATAGATATTACAGAGTGCATTTACTGTACAAAGGAGCAAAGGTATTGCATTCTGGCAAATCAGACAAAAAGAATAAATAAAGTAGTAGAGTCACACACCAGAAAGTTATTACATAAATTGCTGCAAGTGATTGATCCTTTCAAAAATCACAGGCAAAATGCCATGCTTAAGGGAATACACCAACAATTACCTTGAGCTTCAGTTCCACATGCATATGCTCCAATGGAGAAACATTAAGTATTATACTTCCTTTGTTTTTCTTCCACTGTTCTTCCACCCTGAGAAATCTCACCTTTCATTTTACAAGGTTATTTTATTACTATGATTTTGGTTCAAAATACTGCAAAAAATTAGAAATTTAGATTAAATTTTTCTAACTCATCCGTTAGCTCCTAGCAAGTTAAATGAAGAGGAGCATGCTCACTACTAAAAAAAACCCAAACAAACAACATTTTCAACTACATATGGACCTGTGCTAATCTGAGACCATATACCTCAGCATTCCTTAGTAAAAATATAAGAAATCCTACCAGCTATCAGAAAACACCCTACACTATGAATTTTTCTCCCATTGTTCATGGAACAGCATCTACTTTAGAAACATACAGGCTGTTTTGAATCTTAAAAGACACCACATTCACTTCACATGCATATTAATTTCCATGTAAAAGGCAGCACCAGTCTTTGCACTGCAGAAGAGAAAAGGAAGCCATAGCCAAGACTAATTTTCAGTTCATAGTTTTTGTTGTACAGTTGTTGAAATTTTACCCAATATTTTATTTTAAAGTTAAAATATCTGACCAACAGTCCCATTTCCAGGTATAGGCCAGCTCTTAACATACTTTTGCTTCTAAACAAAGAAGGGCAATTTAGCTGTATTGTTACCTAAAAATGCAGCAAACAATTGTCTATATAACTGGCAATAACATCACCTGATGTGCAATCACACAAATGCTGAAAGGCTGGGGCTGAAACAGATAATTCGGAATAACATGCCTCAACAAATTGTAGCTGTTAACTCATCAAATCTTCATGTATCACAAAACAGACCAAATAACCTTTATCATGGTTACTGTCAGCAGAGGTTTAGAAGCAAATTGAACCCTAATTCGTTTATGGAGATTTCTGCAGAACATAAACAGTCATTTTGAAAAAAGGCTTCCAGCTCTACTACTTGTAGAAATTTCTAAAGCTTTATCCACTGCTCAGAGAAATAGCCCAGATGAAGTTCTGTATGTACTTGTGGAGGCTTTGGTCAATGAACTTTAAGAGAATGGTAGAGCTAATTGCACCCAGTAAATGAGAGGTCAGTTTGAACAGGAGACCCAACTTCGACCCAACCAAGGCTCCTATTGTTTCCAAGTCTCTAGCACCACTCTAAACACTGAGCTGGGGACAGTAAGCACTGAAATAAGAAAGCTGCATGTCAGGAAGAAATTAATCTATTATTTCCAAATAAATCTAAATCCCAAGTTGAATGCCCCTTGCCTTTGACAGCAGAAATGAAGAGAATTACATAGATTTTTCTCCTGAGGTTCAATCCTTTAATTATTTATGGCTAATCCTGTAGAATTTAGGCTTTCTTCTCCCCATTTTCTCTTGCTTCTTGCTGTACTGAAAGAGGGTCAAGGACAAACCTAAACAGAGATTTAGACATATATAGACTCATTTTAAAAAGGTAAGGGACACCAGATAAGGGACCACAAACAAACAAACAAAAACACACGCCCAAAACTAACATTCACAGAGAAAAATCCCACATCTTTTTGTCTTTATGTTCATTGCATTTCACAACGGATAGAAGAAGAGAAAAGGATTATAAAGTAACTAGGAGATGTCTTGCCAGGTTTAAATACGAAAACACCATAACGTTTGATAAGCACTAAAGACAAATGATACTTACAGGAGTATTCAAACTCAAGAAACAGAAAAAGGAATTCTCACATGCAAGGCCAAGAACTCTGTTGTGTAAGTACAATATGCCAAAGACAACAAAATCTTAAATTAAAATCAACTACGAAAACAATTTTGGACTACAGAAAAACCAAATCTAATTGCCAGGAAACACCTCTGAACACAAAGGGCACCAGAAACTACAAAACACAGCAATATAGACAGGTAGATGTCCTGGTGCTGGATGTGCCAAACTAGGTGAAAGGTAGCAGACTTTTAGATTGTATTGCAAAATGACATGTAAAATATTCTATTTGTGAGAAATGCCTGGAGTGTTAGCAATGCACAGGAGAGCCATAAGAAACAAACCATTCAATATCATGTAAAGTGGCAATACTAGCTCATATCTAAAGAAAGGACAGACTCCCACATTGTTGCTGTTGCCTCTTCAGTCACCTGAAGTCCTGTAAGCCTGCAGATCCATAAAATAATGTCACTACTTCTCTGTCAGTATGTTCACATGACCAGAGGAAGAAAATTTTAAATAGAGGCACTCTACAGGATTAGAGACAGACATGGCATTGCTTCTGGCAGTTACAGGACGTGTAAGGGAGGTGCTTTTTATCAAAAAGAAGAAATGATCAGTTGAAAGTTAGTCTTCAGACACAAAAACCTCCTACCTTAATGCAGAATAATGGCACTTAAAGAAAAGGTTATTTTTGGACACTTAAGAGGTGGTGAATCATATGGACATGGGCTCCAAATCATTCTATTCATCAATGCCTCATCTTTCTCTTTTCTTCTTTGGCTCTCTACACAGTCGCAATTCTTTTCTCATCTACTTCTGAATCCCCTTTGAGTGCAGGAACTCTCCTCTCCTCTTTGCTTCTGCTTCGCTGTCTTCCTGTTTTCTGTAGTCTTTCTTCCCCATTCATCTGAAACTTTTCCATTTCTCTGTCCTGCAACTTTTTATCATCTTTCATCATAACTTCATTTGAATGGACAAATGTTGATAACAAAAAAAGGAGCCACTGTCTGCCATGGTATCTATGACGGTGGTGTAGGAAAGTATGCATCAGTCACTTCACAGTTCATCCTCTAAGTTAACTGCCATCCAGCCCTTCAGAAACCTCCATTTCTGCACCAAAACTGTCACTAATGCCATGTCTTCTGCATACTTTGGACAGTGCTATCTTGGTCTGTGATCAGACACACAAATGGAGCCTAGCAGAGGAAAAGCAGGTTGGTGGGATTTCCTCTTAACCCCTTGCTGAGTGGTGGGAACACAGCCGGGCTCTGTCTGCACTGCACCAAGAGGAGCAGCCTGCTCCAAGTCAGCTCATGGGAAATTATACTCTCCTTAAATTCCTCCTGTCCTTTTACTGGGACACAGAATTTTTCACCAATCATTTTGCAATATAACCTAAAAGATTGCTGCCTTTCACCCACTTCATTTATATAACTTGTATATCATTACTTTAATCATATTTCTCCAATTTATAATGTTGCTGAATAAAGCTGTTATATAAAGTAGAGGGATTAAAAATAGAAAACACAGTTCCACTTACAGAATAC
>VZTT01044325.1:3484-70248 GCA_013400855.1 Buphagus erythrorhynchus
CAGATGCTCTGGCTAGTGCTGAACTGTGTTCCCCTGCCTGACTCCAGCCTGCTCTGTACTGCCACATCATCCTGAGCCAATATGAACCACATCTGCTCATGCAGTGTTGGCCTGTGTCAGCGAACTTCTCCACAACACCCTGAAGCAACTGTGACCAGTTAGGTCCCATTAGAGCTGTTTGTCTCCTGGAGGTGGAGTGCTAGTTGCCAGAAGCATTAAAGGAAGCTGGTGGAGAGAAATGGCAATTTCAAGGCTGTAGTCTCTCTGATTTTAGTTTGGGATGGAATGACTTACTCTCTAGAAATCGCTCTCTACCATAGACTCTGCTCTGTGGCTCTGATCCTCCTCTCATGGGAACAACTTCCAGGTGCAAGCCAGGTTTGGTTCAGATGGAGCTCCAGGTGATGTAAAGAGCTGATGGGTAAAGCAATCAAAATGCTGCTAAGGAGCATAATACCCTCAGGAAACAGGACTGTGTGCAGGGAGGAACGACAGTGGGAGATGATTATGTGAGCTATGGCTGTCCTGGTACAAGGAGCTTTCCTTTGCAGTTTGCCCACACAAGGACTAAACACCTCAGAATTTACTGAGGTCTAGGAGATATCTGTATTCCTTTCCAGTCCTCTGGGGGCACCTGCACATACAACTTGTGTGTATTTAAGAAATTCCCTAGAGACTTCTAGGCTTACTGAATAACTGCAGGTAAACCCATGAATCCATATTTTGTTTGTACTCCTGTCAGTCTGCACACGTTTCAAAGCGAAGCTGTGCCTGTTGCCTGTGGGCTAACCTGTGGAGATGAGTTTTAAAGTAGAGTGAAGAAAGAAACAGGTTCCCCAGCCCTTGTTTCTAACATAGTGAGCAAAATGGTTGGCTTTTGTTTTGGAAGGAGACCTGCCTAATGAAGATGGGAGGGACAGGAATATGAAGGGACATGCCTGCTCAGGCTCTGCTCAGAGTGGAGGCTGAGCCTCAGCTGCTCTGTCAGAATATGAGTCATGTTTTTATTTGTGTTTTTCTGAGCCTGAATTGAGAAAGCTTGCATAAGAAATTTTACAGCCCTTGACATCACTCTGCACTTTTGCAAGACAATAGCCTGACATTTTGCCTTAGGTGTTGGATTAAATAGTAACTGGAGATTGTGCAAATACTTCTCTTAGCCATGATTATCATGCCAAGGCCTTGTGCAAGCTGGGGACTTCTGTGGCTGGGGTGGTTCCTCTAACCTGTGACATTAAGATAGTTCTGTACGTCTGTCTGTCTGCATCACTGTTGATTGGCTTTTCTTTGAAAACACTGGTAGAGAGCCCACACAGGAGGACCTGAGGGAAGAACCACATCCTGACACCAATGCTTGCCACCAGGGTGAACCTGGGTGGTACACAGAGCTCATACTGAGCAAAGATAAGCTCCAAGTACACCATTCTCCTGTTGTACACAGCATTTTGACACAAGCATATCACTGGTTTTGGCTCTCTAAGGTGTCACACTCTGGTAAGCAAGGCAATGAAAAAGACATCTGCATAAATGTGCTTGCACAGTTGTATCCTATATTTCCTTTAAATTACCCTCTCCTAAACTCTGTCTGTGAAAGCAAAGGGAATTGAGATTGTAAGAGCAAACAAACTTGCATTTCTCAAACTCATGTTAATAGCTGCAAGCCTGAAATCATTTGGGGTTTTTTTGCTTACACAACAGCTGAGGGTTATTGGGTGAAGAGTGAGTTTCACATATTTTGATGCCTTATGGATATATTCTCAGAAAAAAATTTATCTTTTTAGGACCATTGTTTTCCCCTTCACTCAGCCCTGCAGTGATTTATTAATTTTAACTAAATAATCTCTCTATCTCTTTTCAAGCTGCAATAGTAGGAATGTGGCACCAGCACTTTCCTTTCTCAGCAGTACACTTAGTGGATAAAATATGAATGCAGAGTCAGCAGAACTGTGTTCCCCCTTTAGCTGCCCACTTGCTCTCCAGCTGCTGACTTTTGGCTCTTGCAGGATGGTATCTTGTGGCCTCTTTTCCTCACAGTAGCCTTACAGTGCTACTGTGAGCAACTGTGGGTACCCGTTCAAATTTACCATACTTCCTTCTTACAGGCAAATAAAATTTTCAATGTCTTTGGCTGCCTCTGTCCTGAGGTTCTTCACTTCTGGTTGTCCAAACTGGGGGAGCTGCTCAAGCCCCTTGTACAGAAATGAGAAGCACAGAGATTTGTGTGCATGAGAGAGGTCTGGAGCACTCCCCATTGTGCTCCTCAACATCCGAGTTGAGAGACAGCTCTGTGCCCCAAGCTGTAGGCATGGTCCTTGCACATCATGGGATCCACTGGGAGAAATCAGGTTTGGAAAGGAGCAATCTGACATGTATGAGGCAGAGCTTTCTGCATCCCTTGGTTGACTGTATTAAGGAAAGCAGGTGTTTTGAAAGATGACTAAGTTTCCTTGCTGAGATCATCATCAGTGAAAAGGAAAGGGACAAGCAGCAGGAAGAAAAGCAGGGTTGGAGACTATGGTGATACCACTGAGAAAGTAAGGGCACCTGAAATGTGAGTCTTTAGCAATGTGGCGTTCTTAGGAAGGAGGTAGAAACCTACCAGAAAACTTTGGTAGCAGTATGTCTCTGAGCCAATCTGAAGAAGGTTAGATGATGGGCATGCTAGATGTGCTAGATGTACTCCTTTTCCCCCTGCTGACTTTAGAAGATTGTATCCAGAAGCAGAAGAAAGAGAAGATACAATGGGAGGAGAAACAGGTGTATGACAGTGTGGCTGTACACATCCTACCTGCTAAAAAGAAACCCCATTTAAAAAATCATTTTAGTCTGGCTAACTGTATGTCCCATGAGGCTAGGACTGTTTGATTCTAACTGTGTTAGTCTCCTTCTAATTCTGTTTTTCTGGTCACATCTCCTGGTCTGGAGCACGGCTGCAGCCTCAAAGCACTGCTGGGGCTGCAAGAGCCCTTGCAAGGTTCTCCTTTTCAACCTCCTGCCAAAGCCAGGCAGCTCTGGGATGGGATGGGATGAGCTGCTCAGGGCTAAGTGCACTTGGTGCTGCAGCATAGCTACATGAGGAGATGCAGCAGGGTTTTAGATGTAAAGGCCTATGGATGTTTAAGGGTGAATCACCAGGACCCTCTTAGACAGGGTACCAGCAGCAAGTACACCCTATAATGTACAGCCCTCTGCAAGGGTATCAACCCCCTCTAGCTATGGCAGTAGGAAGAAAGTGAAAAAAGTCCCCTTTCTTGAACATTCTGCCCTCTTGGTCTGTGGATGTGGCACTTGGGGACATAGTTTAGAGGTAAACATGGTGTTGCTGGGCTAAATGCCCAGCTTCCCCNCTGGCTGGGGAGGAGCCTGTGTGGATGTGGCACTTGGGGACATAGTTTAGAGGTAAACATGGTGTTGCTGGGCTAAATGCCCAGCTTCCCCAGCCTTAATGATTTTAGGATTCTATGTGACCTCCACAACAGGCAAGCAATGTCCACTCCTTTGCATTTGGCCTAAAACACAAGGGTCTGTTAGACAGGTTATCAAAACATTGAAAAGAGGCTGTTTTCAAGAACCTCATGACATAGTTGATGAGATTTTGCTTCAATTCAGCTTGTGGTTTAAAAAGTGCTGTGGGTGACAAAATAGGAAGAAAAACTGTACCAGATTAGGCAACTGCATAAATCTCATTTCCCTAAAAAAAAACCCTTCCCCTTATAAAAACCCCAAAACCAAACTAAACAAGAAAAAAAACAAAAAAAAAAACAACAACAAAAAAAAAGAAACAAAAAAACCAAACAAACAAACAAACAAAAAAAAACCACAAAAAAAAATAATCCTCCTAGTTGCCAAGTTCTATTTCCTATAAACCGTCAATTGTTTGGTTTTGGGTTAACCTCCTTTCCCAACTAGTTGAGCCCTGACCTTCCTTTCAATTTGGTGCAAAGACTGAAAATATGGGTCAAACCCCATAGGCCAGTACAAAGTTTTGGCTTCATCAGAGGACCTGAGGACCATTTCAGGATCAGAAATAGTTCAAATATATTTTGAGCAATATCTCAATCTTTAGTAGATGGTTCTTATCACACCCATGAACTTAGTGAAATTCTTTCGTCTTTCTAGCACAGCTGTTCATATTGAAAAGTCAATAAGTGCAACAATGAACAGTGGGCGTGACATCATGTTCTTCACTTGTAACCAGGGAACAGGAAAAACTTGCATTTCAACTTGCCACAAATGTCCTTGCTTCCTGTAGCTTCTAACTTGTGCTGTAAAAAATGTGTTTATATGCTCCTGTAAGGGAGATATATTACTCAGCTTTATTAATATAAATTGATTTGTTGCCCCTGCCATGATAATTTCAGGTAAGATAGATATGGAGGTATATAACTGAAAGAAAAAAAAACCCCAGCTTTGTTTTTACAGAAAAACCTGTCAATCAGGAACATCCTAATCTATGGAAAAGCCAATTGTCAAAACAGTCATCACACTTAAGTCTTGTGCAGGGTTTGTTTTGTTTATAAGAGGCAGTGGATTCTTTTTCCGTGGTAAGGCATGGGGTAGTTACAAGAGTCGTACTGCATCTGCAGTCCAACAGAAAGAAAATTGTTGTGGAAAATGAAACATGAAAACAACTACAGTTGGGTATGGTTTGGTCACTGCTAGAGCTGCTTCTCTGTGTCTTGCTTGTGACATTCATGTAGACAGATGCTGAACTTCCAGTGCATTGGAATGGATTCTTACCACTGCTTTTAGTAGAAGGTGGCTTGTTAACATTTTGAGGCTTGGCAAATCTGCCTTTATGGCCAGACAGCATTGCAGCTGCATGTTCTACACAGTG
The DNA here is from genome assembly GCA_013400855.1 of Buphagus erythrorhynchus. Lineage (NCBI taxonomy): Eukaryota > Metazoa > Chordata > Aves > Passeriformes > Sturnidae > Buphagus > Buphagus erythrorhynchus. Next base: position 8,322 of record VZTT01044325.1, read on the forward strand.
ATAGCAACATCCCCTAACTAAAAATGCTATGTAACAACTTGAAGGGTACTTATTATACTACTATGAAGTTTGAAGATGAGCATATTTAGTGTATGTCTGAATACTGATTAATTAGCTCAGGCAAAAAAAACCCATAACAGAAACTGTTGAAGGGAAATGTTAACTGGAATGTTTGTACAAACCCTTCCAGCAAAACTGCAATTGAGCAATTTTTCTCTTCCACATTCCTGACACAAATACCAGTGGAAAACAATCTACCAACGGACAGTGGGATTTAGGAGATGTAGATGGAAAAAAAAAAAAGGCCAAGTTATATGTATCAAGTAGTTTATAAATGACTCTGCTATTAATTACTGCCCTGTGGTAGTGTGGGAGGTCAACTTGGTGCTTTGTTACCCTGCAATAAAATAAGTACATGTAATAAGAGATGGAGTACTTTCTTAGGTTATCTGTCCCCTTGGGAAACTGATATAATTTTTCTGTTGTAGATTTTAGCGTCTAATATTAACAATGTTTGACCCAGACTGACATCCTGAGCTCAGCTTCTACCAGCCCTGCACCTAAATCCTGGATGACTTGTGCTGTTTGCAGTGTGAAGTTCTCTTGGAAGATGAACTTTTACTGCAGATCATGCCTGCACTGCCCAAAACATCCATCCTCACCTGCTTTTTCTATTGTGCCTCATAGATGTGAAATGCAGGCAGAGGCCAAAAAGAAGCACCAAGTCTATGAAATTGCAACTGATACAGCTCTGCAGGGCACAGAACAGGACTGACTCTGCACTGAGGATCCAGGTCATCTGATCTGTATCAACTTGTAAGTCATCTTTGCTGCAGAAGCATGGACTTTAAAAGGTCTTGCTCCATGGCAGGTTATGGTTGACAGTACAAATCAGTATTGCATGGGGGAAAAAACTCACCAGCTTTAGAAGAATATTCAGTTATTTCCCAGCAATCCATTATCAACGCAAGGTCACCCAGACTTAACCAACATGAGAACCACAGGAGTTAAAGTCTGGATGGCTTAAAGACTCAGACGCTGTTACCTCCAACCTTTGCCCAGTACTGGAAATTTGTCTCCAAGGACACAGGAGCTTAATTTTTACAGCTGATCACAGGAAGAAAGTGGGATGCAATTTATGGCACTGAAGGACACAAAACTCACTCCCTCAGCTTCACCAAAGTGATGAATTTAAGCACAAAAAGTCCTTTCTCCTCCTCCCCATCATGTGCCACCAAGTTAGAAGATGCACACAGGAAAGAAATGGACAGGGCATGGTGTCTTGATGGCCCTGCTTTTCCCAGGGCAATGCTTCAGCCTCATCCTGCCCAGGCAGCTGCCTCTGATGCTGAACTGAGAGCTGAGAACTGGAAAGTGTGAGTCTATAGTCGCTTCAGCTTCTCCAGGGATTGGGACATCAGAGTAGAGGGCTTTGTTTCTGACCTGTTCCAATTAGGAAAAAAAGACTGAGATTCATACAGGACAGGGAGTTCCCACAACTTTGAAGGGTTAGATAACAAACTAATGGCAAAGGGAGGAATAAGGTTTCCCTTCTACCTGTAACTTAAAATCCTTTCTAGTGGACAGGAATGCATTTAATTTTCTGTGTCTCCTTGGGTTCTCTGTTAGGTTCTAGCAACAAAGCCCAGTTCTCCTCTTGCTCATGTTTTCTCAGATGCTGGGTCTGAGAAGAGAGTTTAGTTTATCTTCCCCTTAAGTTTCTCTTCCTAGTAGGACATTAGGAGCAGCTCTCCTGTGCATGTTGGAAAGGCTTTTCTTTTCTTGTTTTAAACACTGTTAGTGCCAGATATGAAGTAAGCTGGCTGTACCAAAAGTATTTTAGGGCATTTAAACTCTTCCTGTCAATAATGGTGTAGTTAAGGTGAAAATAAAATCTTGCTTGCTTCTGTTTGAGAGGAAGATTATATTGCTTGCACCTTGATCCACAACTACTGAAACTTCTCTTATATTGGTGGGAATGGATCAAAATGGAAGAATTTGAGGATTTTTTCCCCATGTTTTTCTGTTTTAAAAATTTCAGTAAAAATTTTCACTAATAAAATTCAACTCTGTTTTTTCCTCTCAGCAACACTGTACCCCATGTCTGACCACCCAAGTAGCACTTTTAGCAGCCACTGAATTTTATCACTGGCTTTGCCTGTTGCAAATAAAGCCAGGGCTGTTTCTTCATGGTGGAATTGGCACGCTACGATGTGTTTGGGCAACCTAAATCCCACCCCAATCTTCTTCCTAAGGTTTCCTGCCAGCTGGTGCCAGATTGTCAGAGGCACATCACTGATAGGCAGCTCCACGCACAGGGACCAAGTGCAAAGAAGGGTTCCAGACCATCTCCCATCCTCATCACATTCTGCTCACAGTATTACAAGCTTGAGTGGCCATTGTGGTTTCCAGAAGCAAATACAGGGAAGCAGTTTCAAGTTCTCAGCAGGTCTGGACTGCATGTTTCTTCCCAGGTTTTATTACCCAGAGAACCTCCCTGGTGCTGCAAGCTGCCTCCTCGATGATTACCCCGCTCTTAGGAGACAGTGTGGCTGCTGCCCCTAGATACACAACTTCTTCTCACAAATATTAAGCTGCCTGTTTGTTCCAAAGCCAGAAATTAGGTGAAGGTTGAAAAGACTTATCAGTCAGTCAGGACAGGGACAAATACACACATTGCCCAGGGCGTGGCAAACATCCTCAGAACAAACACTCCAAATCCAGGGAATTCAGTTAAGGTTGTTTAAATACTTAGTGGTATTTCTGTCCATTACAGCATAGAGTAAAGGTGTTCCATATCTGAAAATAAAAAACTGGATTGGAAGACAAAAGTCTCATGCAACATCTCAAATACTGTACATTTTCAAAAAAATGCCATAAACCTCTAATTCATCTGAACAAATGAACTGATTTCTCTCAGAATGAGAGTGTCATATTTTGATATACCAAAGTGTTTAAATATATAAAATCCAGTTTAAGGCTCTATGATTGCTGCCTCTGTGACTAACAAACCAGAAATTTCACTCTGATCCACAGCTATAAATCAGACCTGCACTTCCATCAGTCCCCACACTGATGTATCTGCCTGTTTTGACTCACTCAGATGCTACCAGCTTCAAACTTCTTCAGTACTGAATGCTTCAAAACCTGATAAGCTCCTTCTGGGTAAGTTCTTTGTCTTTTAAGCTCTTTCCTGTCTTCTTAATGCAGATATTTATTTTGGGAGGAGAGTAAATCATGGGCTTTTTCATGTCCCTACTTCCTCATCTTGAAATTTGCCTATCATTATTTCTGCAAATACTGCTAAAAATTATCCTTGACTGCTTGACATGAAACTATCCTTGACATAAAAATTATGTCTTGACTGCTCCTCGGAAGACATGCTTATTCAGGGCTTTAATCATTTGCTCATTAACTTCCTGTCATTTCTTGGTTTATGGAATTCCTAAATCCCTCCTGAGAGTTTGTGATCTCAGAACCAAACCAAGAGCAACTCTCTTGACATCTCTATAATTCCAGTGCAAACAAAGAAGGACTGAGACACAAACTCAGATTTGAAAGGGTGGGAATTAGAAGGGTTTGGACAGGGCTTAAGATTTCCTGATAAGAGTATTTCTGTTGAGGTGAGACCTGCTAGATCATTTCCACATCACTCACCAGACACTTCACATTACTAGGGGGTAAAGTCCTCTGTTAAGGCCCTCAGAATAAAATGTGGGATTCCAGTTTCACAGTTCTTTTTGAGTTTACTGTTACTCATTTCAAATCCATGCCAAAATAGCTTTTAATTTTTTCTTTCCACTTTTCTTTTTTTTTTTTTCCCCTAATTTTTTCCTTTTCTTTCCACAGTCACGTTTTGCCTTTTAGTCCAAGCAACTTCACACAGGTTTATTTCACATGACTGGAACCATGTCTGGCTGTACTGTATTCATCATGGTAATATCCGGACTCTGCCTGTTGTTGTGTCACATCTTCTTAGTTTTAACTCTCTAAGCAAATGAAGAATTAAAGCTGACTTTGATTTTTACTCCTAGCCTTTTCTGATTGAAACACTTTCCTATTTATTTCATTCCGCAAAGGGCACAATAACACTTCTCTGTAACTGTTCTCAGCTACTTTCTATCACGGTGGTGCGAAACCACACAGCCATCAAATAGTGTCTCTTCTTTCCTACCTTCTCCTTTGATTTACTTCATTCCTTTTGCTGTTTCATCCTTTTAGTGCCTACTGCTACCGCTTGGTGCACATCTATTCTGCTTCTACCTGCAGCTAGTTTTGTGATACTCTGTAAGAGCTGATATATAAACAGCAGCCTGAATTGATACATATAACTGATGTGTAAGCATCACCCTGAAGCCCAGGGATGATGGGCTGGGATTCACCAATGGAATCCCATTGTGATTCCAATGAATCATTTAGCTGAATGTTAACCTGATCTTGCTGCTCTTGGTATCACAGCAAGTTTTGCTCTCTACATATACACTGCTCTGTACATATACACTGCTCTGCCTCCTGCAAAAATGAGTTAGTGAAAAAGGCCTATCTGGAAAATACATCCTTGCATTAAGAAGCACAGCACTGCAGCAGCCTGAAGTATTGCTAATCCCGAGTGCAGTAGGATCCCAGAGCAGTTAGATCCCAGTTCCATTGCAGGTAACCCTCTAGGAATGCTGCTCTGCGGAGAAAGGGGAGCTAATCTTCTCTATCCATTCTTTCAGTTGGAGTTTCGGCTCACCATTCTTTACTTAGACAACTGTGTGATTTAGTGTTAGTGTTTAGTTAGATTTTGGAACACTAAAGGGTAGGTGAGATCCTTTCTCCATCTCTCTGGGAAGGCTGAGAACACACCCTTCAAGAACTGCAGCGAGGATTTGCATGTTTGCCTCTACATGCCATTCACTCATCTATTTACCTCCTGCCTCTTTACACAGAAAAGCTTTTCGAAGAGCTTGCCAAGATTTCTGCCAGGTGGCATCGTAAGTGAATTTCACCGCAGCTGAGGGCCTGACAAGCTTTGCTGGACAGACACAGCAGGAAATTAAGGTACTTTTTATGTATAGATATGTTTGTAAATATTTATTTTAAACCTTCTTACATTAATAGATTTCAAATGCAGCATGGCACACGCTGCTACCTGGCGCTTCCCCCGCCTGTCCCTGCCCGCAGGCTCGTCCTGGAGCAATGCCCCGTCAATCCAGAGAGCGGCTCCGCGCTTCGGGCAGCGCCGCTCCACCAGAACCACTTCTCCTCCTCTCCTTCATCCCTCCCGCCCCTTCTTCACCTTCCTCAAACCTGCGGCCACTCGAGGCGGGCGGGGCAGCTCCGCCCCGCCTGGCTGCGGGGCCCCGGGCGAGCTGGGGCGCGCACGGCCGACCGAGGAGCCGACATGGAAACAGAATCGTCCCTCGGAGTGAGTAAAGCAGTTGGGAGGGAGGAGAGGGAGGGAGGGATGCGGAGAATCGGGGCAGCGCGGAGCCCTGGTCCATCGCCCCGAGGCGCTGGCGGCCCCTCCTCGGGGGCTGCTCGGGTACTGCTCCTCGCAGGGTTTCCTATAACTCCTGTGAGGGCTTTTTTAGCTTCTGGGTCGGCTGCAGCATGTGTTTTACTGATGTCATCATGAATGGCTCTTTAATGATATGTCCCTCCCGGAACTGCGTTGGCCGGGGTTTGGCCGCGTCCCTGGGGCCGTGCGAGCCAGGCGCGCTCCGGCGGGCGCAGGGACGATCAGCCCGATGATCCCGGCGTCCCGCGGCCGGAGGATGGTGATCTCTAGCGGCTTTACACCACTGCATGTTTTATTGCTTGTTTATCGCATGTGTCCCGGTAACGTCCTCAAAATGTAATCCCTGCCTGTATGCAGAGCAGCCAAGGAAAGTCAGACAGCTGCTGTGAGCAGGGGAGCGAGGGTAGGTAGGGTGGGTTGATCCCGACCGCAAGCCAAGTCTCTCTATCACTCTACGGCTCAGCAAGGGGAGAGAAAAATGTAATGACAGGCTCATAGGCGAGATAAAGACAGGGAGAGATCACTCACCAGGTACCATCACAGGCAACGCAGACTCGACTTGGGGAAAATATTGAATTCATTACCAATGAAATCAGAGTAAGGTAATGAGAAATAACCAGCAAATCTTAGAACACCTACACCCCATCCCTCCATTCTTCCAGGGTGCAACTTCACTTCTGATTTCCTCTACCTCCCCTGCCTGCAGTGGCACAGGGGGATGTGGAATGGGAGCTGAGGTCAGTTCATAAAGTGCTGTCTCTGCTAATCTCTTCCTCAGGGGAAGGACCCCTCATTCTCTTCTGCTCCAGCGTGGGTCCCTCCTGTGGGAGACAGTCCTCCACAAATTTCTCCAATATCAGTCCTTCCCAACAGCTACAGTTCTTCGTGANGCCTCCTTTGGGCACTCACCAGCTCTGGTGTGGGACCCTCCACAAGCTGCAGGTGGAGGGCTCTGCTCCAGAATGGATCTCCATGGGCTGCAGGGGCACAGCTGCCTCACCATGGTCTTCACCATGGGCTGCAGGTGAATCCCTGCTCCAGTGCCTGCAACACCTCTTCCCCCTCATCCTACACTGGTCCTGGTGTCTGCAGAGTTGTCTGTCTCACATATTCTTACTCTTCTTTTCCTGACTGCTGTTGCACAGCAACTTTTTTCCCCTTCTTGAATCTGTTACCCCAGAGGCTGTTGTTGATGGGCTCCACCTTGGCCAGCATCAGGCCCACCTTGGAGCCAGCTGACATTGGCTCTGTTCTACATGGGGAAAGTTTCTGGCAGCTTCTCACAGAAATCAGTTCTGTAGACTCCCCCACTACCAAAATCTTGCCATGCAAACCCAACACAGTAGTTTATCACGCTATGTGTAGGATGGACTTACCTGTCTGGAAAAGGGGAATAAATAAACAGTTCTCATTTATGAAGTTTAGAATTTAATCATGAGAGGCAGCAGCTAATGGTTGCAGTTTTGTTTCTCCAGGCAAGCCTTGGTTTCTCCCTAAAGGTTGCCCCTCAAACACAAGGCAGCAGCTGAATTTAGAGGTGGTAGTCAGTACATCTAGGGCTTTGCGTTGCATGGGGGAGCAGGACAAAACCTGGTCCAGTCACTTTTGTACAAGACTTGATCAGCAGATGGCCGTGGTGCAGCTCGTGCTGTGGCTGCCATCCCTAGTCTCAGGGTACTGTGGAAGAAGAAGAGGAAGAGGAGAATGGCATGTGCATCTCTCACATGTCTATGTTTGCAGGACTGCAGTGAGTATGTCTTGGTCTTGCTGTTTCTGTTCTCTACTGCTTTCCTGAGGCCCAGCAGGACACTCTTTGTGAAGTGTCCTGTTCCTGCAGAGGCTGGGGCATTCATGGCAGCTTGTGCTAGGCTAGAGAACCTGCTGCCCATGGGCTTTGGCTGGGCAGTGCCAAGAGGTCTCTTGTACAGCTCAGCAAAGGCAATTGCAGGGATTGATGCCTCTGCAGGGACTTCCTCAGCATGTGCTATCCTGACTCCATGGTGAACTGGAGAAAGGGACCATCATGGCAGAAACCTAGGTTTTTTCTGTCAGCAGTGAGGCTTTGACTGTGTTAGCCCAAGCAAGGCAGTGAGAGCATATGGCAGGAGGAGAGAGTGGCAGCAGGCAAACCTGCACCCTTGGATGCATCCTAGGGGTGCTGTTGGTGCAAAGGAGCCTGTGCCAGGACAAGGTGTGACTGCCTAGCAGGGCTTAAGGGTCTTGCTATGGGTCCCTGAGGTGATGGGTGTCTGTTCTGGGGGAGTGTGGGTCGCTTTGGGGAATTGGAGAGCCCCAAGGCTCTGGAAAGGGAGCTGCAAATCTCCCCCCTCAAAAGAGGAAAAGCAATGCTTACAGTCCGGTTTCTAGTCTGCATACAGGACCTGCATAAGTGCTGCCATATGCTGGGGTGTTGCAACCTCACAGCTCCTGTCAGCTTCAGAGCTGGAGAGGAAGAGAGACCATCCAGTCTTTAGTAAACAGCAATGCTGTTTTAAGCACCTGCAGCCCCTGTCCACACTGATGCTACTTGGTTCAGAGACTCCTGCAGAGCAGCTGTGGGCGAGCAGTGGTGTGCAGCCTGATGAAGCATGAAACAGCAAAAGGTGACAAAATGAGCTGCAGACATCTGTTGTCTGAACAAGGATCTGTGGGGGACAGAAGCAGAGGCAGAGGATGGGTGAGTTGGTCTGCCTGAGATCTGAGTATTTTTCCAAGAATAAGAATAGCTGGTGTGGCATATAGAGACCATTAGTTTCTTTCAGCTCAAAGACACACCGAAGGCACAGCAAGGCAGGTGATGCTTTGTGCATTGGCTGATATAAAAGCAGATTGTATCTTTTTGCGTGGTATAGACATAAAACTTAGGAATGCAATTCTTAAAGTTGCCTTTCAGATGATCCTATGTGACTGTCAAAGGATGTGGCTCTCCTGTATATAAGGAAAAACCAACCACCTCCTAGGAGAAACAATCTTGAATGAATGTGCTAAGATGCAACAAAAGGGACTGGTGAGGGTGTTTGCAGAGTATGAAACCTCAAAAATATGTATCTGACTGTGATTGCTGTAGCAGACAAGAAGGAATCATTTCCATTGGCAGCTTTAAAAAAAGTATTAAAAAGGAAGCTGTTATATTAATGATGGTAATCACTGTGCCATGATCTAAAAGAAGCTCTCACACTAGCTGTGACAAAATAAACTCTTGAAAGCAGTGAAAAGAAGGAAGGCTCTAATCCCGAGACCACCACCTGAACTAGGAATATCCTAGGAAAAAAAAGATCCGAAACATGGAGGGCTTATTTTGTGTTCTGCACAATCCAGGAGATCATAAATGAAAAATGAACAGGATAACTCTAGCAGGCCCTGGTGATGCCATGATTTCTCAACTGGCAATTTTCATCCACTGGCACTCCTGCATGGCCACTGCAAATTTTGCAGAAGATCCCAGAGAAGAACAGTTCCAGAGTAGTTTCAGGAAGGTCAGAGCAAACTGAAATACTTATGACCATAGACTCGTAGGGGTGATAAAAACATCTTTGTTGTTCTCCAAAGAAGGAATAAGGAGAGGAAAGTTTTCCTCTTTGACCCCAGATGCTGGGATGACCTGCAAATCCAGTGTCCTGACATCTTTGTAAAGGCTTTTCATAGATATACTCCTGTGGCACCTGATTTGATCCTTCAACGTGAGTGTTCTCTAGGGACCTGAGGGTAGCAGACCTAGCCCCTGTCCCAGCCCTGCCCTCAGTCCCCTTGCTGTGCTCCTGGGACTGCAAAGGGTGAAGGAATGGACACAGTTTCACACTGGAGAGAGGTACTCCTTGTGATTTCACAATAGCCAATATAAAAGTAATTTCTCCATACCAGTGAAACTGCGTATATTTGTCTTGGCTTGGTTTTTTCTTTCACTTGGTCACTTTGCAAGCCTGAAGCTGGAACCCACCCTTTGGCATTGTGCTGGAAGACAATGTTATCAAAAGCAACATACGTCGTGACTGACAAGCTCTTGATGTTTTGCTGCAACTACTCGAGAGGATTGGCATTTTATAATATCTATAAATCTGTCCTACACAGGTGCAATGTCATCAATACAACCCCAGTATATGGAATGCTTTATTGTTTTTCTTTTCTTTTTCCCTTCTAGAACACCCTATGAAGTCTCAGAGCACATACCAATGGAAGGCCCTTTGCAAACCTTCATTCATGTGTGCCATGAAAATGGTCAATGGATGTCACAGTTACCAGAGAAGCTCTGGGATATTCCCATCTATAACTTAGCTCTCCCAGGTAAAGATTAACTTTTACTCTCCACTGTTTTTCTTAGCTTGCCATTTAAGCATTGGAATATCCTGTTTGTCCCATTTCAGGATGGCTATGTTTATTATTTGGGTCAGTGTGTGGGGGAGGGTTTGTGTGATGTTATGTGAATAATGTTGGTCTGTAATGTTTGGGGTTTCTTAGAGGGGAGGGGTAACAAAGGAATTTTTTATTGTTTATTAGAAACAAAAAGAAAGAGGCACTTTGCATCATCTTGTCAGATACTATTATTAATCTAAGGATTGACTTACTTGGGCAATGATAAAATTTTTCTAATCAATTCTTGTGGCTTCCTATATCATAAAATGTTTCCAGGAGGGGAGAATTAATATTTTACCTTATCATTTGTTTCTTTGTACTGTCTAAAACAGGCTGTGAAGCTGCAGAAAAAAGAGAATTGAGACTTGTAATTAACATGTTTTTATTAATGTAGACTGTTATTTTTCTACACGATCTTATAAAAACTGGATCTGTTGTGTTATACATAAATGCATTTAAATGATACCTGTGTATTATTAACCTTTCTTTGGTCATATTATTACTTCTTTCTGCTGCCTTGACATTTTTCCCCCCTCTCATTCTGTCCAAAAAATTTATGATTTAATGTGATTTCACTGACACATGGGGAGACATCAGCTCTTGAGAGATTCCCTTTGCCTCCACGTCAAAAATGGTACTAAAGAAAAGTCTAGCCCACATTTTGTCTCACACCTGTAGATGTGACAGGTATTTTGGGGGGAAAGCAGCACAGTGTGTAGATGAATGCTTTATGTAGGCCACAGGATCATAGGTTAATTTTAGGAAAGGCATATATTTAGAGATAGTGTGAAATCTTGTCTTCAGCGAGTAGAGCCCTGGGAGAGCCCAAGAATTGTAGTGCTTTGGCTTTTTTCTGCCCATTGTGAACTGATGGCATGTGGAGTTCCAACTAAAATTGAAACCCAGACACTTATCTCATGGAGGCTTTTTAGATAATGTCATTTGAATTGATGTTAACTTCAAAACAACCACATATCTATTTAGGATGTGCTAAACAGAGCCTATAAAGCTTATGTAAGAGGACTAGGACAGGTGCTATTAAAAAATCCCTCTAGATTTCTTTTTTAACCATCAAGAGAGGAAAAAAGAAAATACGTATCTGTCTTATGACTGAAAAAAGAAGATAATAGTCTTCTCTTTTTCTATTTTTGTTCCTATTGCAAAAATTGTTCCAAAGTCAGTAGCACACTCAGTGGGATTTCTTGCTGGAAAAGGAGGCATGTTGTTTCTGTAAGACTTTCACCTGGTGTTTCTTGGCCATCATAGAAAGTAGAGAACCTGCTGATGGGTTTGTTTGCCTTCCTGGCTCTCCTCCTAAAGGTGACCTTGTTATTCTTGCAAATGTTTGTTGCTCTTGTGAATATGCCTGCAGGGAGAACAGGCGTGAAGAACAGCTGAAGGCAAGTCAATTTCAGCAAAACATTAGAGGACTTTTATGGAGCAGCAGGCTATTAGCTTGGAATATTTTGGTGTCTGTCCAGCTGACCTACAAAGCTGATCAAGCCCAAGTGAGAACACAAACAGATCAAGACCAACCAGGTCAAGACAGCTCTGACAGGTTTCCAGGGGGAGGAAACCCAGTTTGGAAGTGGAAGTTTATCTCATAGAAGGCATGCAAGAAAGATGACAGAGTGGATTCTGAAAGCATGACGAGGAGACAGCGGCAAATCTCATTAATTAGTGTTATGCTTGCACCAGATTCAGCACAGTGCTGCTGGGGAGGTGTGCATTCAAAGTCTGGAGTTACTTGGCTTTGTGCTAGCTCACTACCTTTGCATCATATATGTTGTGTCATGGATGTACCCATCTTCCTTTCATTACTGTAACTCATGACATCACAAAAGACTTGTGAGTAAAAGATAACTATCTGTTTGCTGGTTGGCATCCATGGATGCAACACCCATCAATGGAATCCTGCTCGTTTCTCTCAGACTTGGATTTGGTCCATGGGCAATTAACAGTTTAACTCTTACATTTTCTAACACATAATTCTTTTATTGCATGCCCTCTATATTGATCTTCCATCTAAAATGAGTGTGGTTTGGGTGTTTAAAGCAGTAAAATAAATTAAAAAAGGCTTTTAGGAGGTGAAAAAATGGAGTGAGACATCAAACTGTTATTGACAGTTCCAAAGAATTTTTATTTCCAAACCAATCCTTTTTACTTTGTTTACTAGAAATATTACTACTGGCACCAGTAAGACTGACAATTCAAGAAAGCAATTCCTAGCACCAGTCAACTATTAGTTTGACAGAAGACTTAAACACCAAAATGATAAGCAGATTCTTTGCAGATCTCTGTTAAGATCCAAGCAACTTCACTGAGTTGTTAGCTTTTCTTATTGATGCTTTGTAAAACTGGAAGAAATAATGGAACAGAAAAGCTAGCAAAATCACAGGTTCCCTGTCCTGATGAAATTGTGAGTTGCAATAGTTTCATCTAAACATGATGCAAGATATGTGCCAGATTTATTAAGACTTCGAGGAAATAAAATATTTGGGCAGACTGTTCTTGGCTCCAATGCCTGTGTATTTCCCTGTGCTGGAAAGAGTCAGGTAATTTTTGAAGTCCATCAAATTAAGATCTTGATCATCTTTCATTCATAAGCTTAGACTTGGATTTGCCTCAGAAACCTTCAAGCACCCACCTTGTTTGTTGTTTTTGTAGGGGAGGTGGGGTTTAGTTCAGGAGGGTGTTTTTAGCAGATATTTAAGTGATTAAAGTGCCAAGTTAAATGTTGGTCCAGTCAAAAGTGCAAGAACATGAATTTCTGATTTCAATCATATTTTCCTGTGCAGAGATGAGGGTCTTGGACAATGCAATCCTGCATTTGGAAAACTATGAAAACAGGACAAATTCTAGATAAATTCAGCCTTCAGCTATTTATTCCCTGAAAAGACATGTTTTCACATCAAGATAATTATTTTGAGGGAAGATGCCATTTGAAACAGACCATTTTATTGTGGTTTTGGGCAAACAACAGTGATGTGTAGTTTAGATGGGGACTGCTTTACTGAAAGGTGTCAATGCCTTCCCTTCACAAGGATTTCATGCTAAGCTTATTAGTGTTAGGTGAGCAGCTTCTGTAGACAATTCCACTTTTTGCCATAACTACAGAGGCTCTGAGACAATATAGGTGTGTGGCTTGTGAATGTGGTGGCCTATCATGTGCACATGAAATGTAGCCATGGAATGTGGTCTTGAGTAGTTAAGAAATGAGATTTTCTGTACATATGTTTTTGTATTCTACAGGGAGTCATGACACTATGACCTACTGTTTGGATAAAAGCTCTGCTGTTAGTGGCAACGAGTCCAAGCTGGTGAAGTTTTTAAGCAAATGTCTGCCCTGCATTGTGCACCCCATTATCATGAAGTGGTCTGTAACACAGGTAACCACTGTCTGGTGTTCTCTTCTTGCCTTGGCAGAGGTGAAGCTTGTGCTGCAGGGCTGAGAGTGTACAATGACAGAATAGCCTGCTGCCCAGAAATCTGTGCTCCCATGAGATGCCATGCTTGCATGTTGTGGCTTAACCCCAGCCAGAAACTCAGCCCTGCACTGCTGCTTCTTGCTGCCCCTGGGTGAGATAGGGGAGGAATTGAAGGGTAAAAGCTGAGAACTTGTGGAGTGAGATAAAGACCATTTAATAGGTAAAGCAAAAGCCAGTTGTGCAAGCAAAGCAAAATAAGGAATTAATTCACTACTTCCTATGGACATGCAGGTGTTCAGTTATCTCCAAGAAAGCCAGGCTCCATCATGTGTAATGGTGTCTTAGCATGACAAACACCATCACTCTGAAACTTCCCTCTCTTCTTCCCCCAGCTTTATATGCTAAGCATGACTCCTTATGATGTGGGCTATCCCTGTGGTCAGTTGGGGTCAGCTGTCCTAGCTGTGTCCCCTCCCAGCTCCTTGTGCACCCCAGCCTCCTCGCTGGTAGGGTGGGGTGAGAGGCAGAAAAGGCTTTAACTCTGTGTAAGTACTTCTCAGCAACAGCAAAAACATCCCTGTGTAATCAATGCTGCTTCCAACACAAATCCAAACTACAGTTCCATTCCAGCTAATATGAAGAAAATTACTCTTTCCTATCTAAATCCAGCACTTTGCAGTATGAGATAGGAGCCATACGTATCTGATCATCTTTTCCGGGGAAAAAGCATGCAGGTGAGGCAGGGATGATACTTAAAGTTGTTGCTTAAAGCTGACCACTTAGTACTAGAAAGCCTTTTCACATGTTTATTGTGGTGGTAAATAACATGTAATATTAATGTAATTAACAGGGGTTTTATTTCTCTTGAACTTTGTTCAGAAGGTACTTGTTTGTCATTTTTGCCATCGCTGTTGTGTGAGATGTCAGTTGTGTTCACCACCTATATTGGGTATTTCACCAGCAGCAGAAACAGAAGGATCCCTTGTTGAAGGGATTTTTTTTCCCCATAAAGATTAGGAGAGTGAAGGTGTGGTCCACCACTTAAGGTTTAGTTAGCTTTTTTAAATGTGCAAATATTAAGCTAGTAGTTATCTCTTTGCTCCTCACAAATGTATTTTAAAGACAAAATTGGGGATCGTGATTTAAGCTACAGCTTTTGAAGATTCTTCCAAAGAACAGAGTTTCCTGACATCGAAGAGGTTCCAAAAATCTTTCTGTTTTTGTTTTTATCGAAGGAATAGTTCTTTATTAGGGAATTAAAACAGAATAATTGATAAATAGCATTGAGCACGACAAGATTTCTTTTGTTGTGCTTGAGCAGCCCTGGCAAACTGGAATCTTAGACACACTAGGTATCAAATATGAACCAGCTGATGAGCTGATGTTGAAGGGCACTTGCTTAGCACAGATCCTTGTTTATCTTGAGCTGCTTCTTTTTGGGGGACTTCAGCCAATGAAAGATTTAGAAACCTCCTAACTTGTGGGTTTCTGGCTGGCAAAGTGACCCTGTTGGTGACAAACAATCTCTTAACATCATTACAGTAATTTTCTGCTCCAAACCCAGTGTGACAAGCAGGAAGTGGCCCAGTGCTGATAGGGAAGAGGCACAGCTACAATCTTGCCCCTCCTTAGCTCTGCCTGCTCCAGTTATCTGAGTGGGGAGATGACTCCACCCATTGGCATCCAGAACAGACACCATGGAGCCCTGCTGATGGTAGGATCCACAAGTTCCTGGATGGCCCAGTGCCTGGGAGTTGCCTGCTTGAGCCCCAGCTGCTGTGGCTGTCAGTCTGGAGCCCCAAATATTTCCTGTGTAATGGCCATGTAACTTCCAGTTGTGCCCTGGATGCCTGGTGTGAGATTGAAGCACTGAGCAGCATTGCTCCTCAGGGCTTCCTTTTAAATTTTGCCCTTTAGGGGCACAATGTTCACACTGCCTGATTCAGTATCCAAACACATGAGACTAATTAGAGAGTCTAATTTGTCTCATTTTCCCATGTAGTCAACAGATAAGAAATTAATTCATCTGAAGGGCAGGTGTTCAGAGCAGCTATTTCCTTTGGTGCTTTTTCTGGCCACAAAGGTTATAAATGACCTACAGCCATGTACACTCCTGTCTCCAAAATACTCCAAGCAAAGGGGTATGGATCATCCCTTCCACTGCTTCAGCCTGGTGGAGACCAAGCAGGCACAGGAGGAGCCTTTGGCCAGAGTCACTGCACCCCCTGGACCCTGGGGTGCACAGGGCTGGTCTGTCCCAGCCTGGCCCCACAGGGAATGCTAAATTCATGTCCAAAGAACAGGAAGTTAGGGGGTTAAACTAGGCAAGGTGAGCATCCTGCCGTGTGTCTTAAGCTCTGCCGCAGTGCTAAAGCTACAAGTTTGGAGATCAAGAGCAATGCCTTGTACTGATTTAGCTTTCATTGAATACTTTAGACTTAAATCAGTACCATGAGTGGTTTCTGAAGCCTAAATTTTTATCCCTAGCAGGTTGAACTGAGACAAATTTGAGTTTAAACATATTTAATTAAATAAATTCTATTTTCTTATGCTAAGAGAGTCCTGATATAAGGAAAAGACATATCATTTGGAACTTTTTGCCTCAGAAATAGCTTTATCACCAGTTCTATTCAGCTCTCAAATCCAGTGGAAGTGCTCTGAGGGAAGTGGATCTAGAGGAGTGCCTCTGTTTTGTAGGACTTCTACAGGTTAATTCAAACTTTATAAGAATCTTTATCTTGAAAAAGAACAATAGCCAGTAGATTTTTCTATTTTTGTTTTTTTCCTTCTGTTGAGGATGTGTGAAGTCCACAGAGACAACCACAGTAAAGTCTTTGATCTAATAAAATAAATATGGCATTTCTAACATGCTGATCCTGCAATTGTTTTTTAAATGAATAGTTGTGTGAAGAGCAATCATGTATTAATGCACAGATTAATTGATCTTTAACTTTCAGAACACAACAAGGGCAACTGTCTGAAACTAATCTGAATCTAATCTGTACTTGCAGTTCATGCTGCAGGGAAATTGGAATCCCTCTTGTCAGAGAGCCAAATGCTTCCCAGTCACAATTTGGTGCCATATAGAGACATTTTAAGGATGAAAGATCTGTGAAAAATGCCATAGGACTAACTTTGTACCCTTTTAGCTTTCTGAACTAAAGAAACAAATCTATTTCAAGTTCTTAGGACCTTTGTCTTCTGTTTCACCTTTCAGGATCTGACTGTGACGGAGCAACTTGAGGCTGGAGTTAGATACCTGGATTTCAGGATTGCCCACAAGGCTAATGATCCATCTATGAATTTGTACTTTGTGCATATGGTTTACACAACTGTTACTGTGCAGGTATTTTCCTTACCTTTGTGATGGCTATAAAATCAATACCATTTCTTTCATTTAAGGGCCATCATAATCCAAAAATTCTGGCTCAAGGTCTTCTGAGTAGGTTATTTGGTTTTTTTTTGTGAGGACTTCAAACTAGAGAAAATCAGCAGGGCTGGAAGTTTCATCAGCTGCATGTGATACTGGAGCATCAATCTTTTCCTCATCCTCAAACTCCTTGTGCCTGCTCTCCACTGCCTATCCCCTACCACATGCCCGATCTTCTGGGGTTTATCATGTGCTGTCCCAGGATGATACACAGGGCATTCCTGTTTCCCTGGTAAGGAGAGAAGTTATTAAAGGGAAGAAGACATTAAAAGCCCTATATAATTACAGAAACACTTCTTCCTTTTTTTTTTTTTTGAGAAAACACAGTTTTTCATTATTGTGATTGTGAGTCTACTCCATCATCACTGCTCTGTTGATTGTATGTCCTTTCTCCTGCATAGCACAGATAACTTTCTAAGCTGCCATACTTCTTTCTTACAGGATATTCTGTGGGAAATATTGAGGTGGTTAGAAACTCATCCTCAGGAAGTTGTTATCATAGCCTGCAGGAATTTTGATGGATTAACCAAGAGACTTCATAATCATCTTGTTGCCTGTATTAAAGAGATTTTCCAGTGTAAACTGTGTCCTAGATACGTAAGTATGAGACTCTTTCCCCCCTCATTTTTAAAAGAATAATACATCAGATTGAGATCTTTGATTCCAAATTTTTAGATGTATTCTACTTTCACTGTGCTTTTAACCTCAGAATGGTACCATTTGCTTCATCAGAGATAGGTCATTCCCTAATATAACTGAGGAGATCAAGCAAACCTACATTCCACAGTGTGGAGGAGGGAATTAAATTTGACTGTATGTCTGTTGAGTTGTGGGACAATAGTAGAGACAACTGTCATCTATTGTCCTGTCTGAGTTTTCTTGGAAAGGAAAGGGAAAAGAAGAGAGAAAAGAAAAGAGAGGAAAAGAAAGGAAAATGAAAGAAAAAAAAAAGGAAAAGTTGTGCGTCTTACATATTTCTAGAATTTAAAGAATTCATTTTCTGCCTTTTCATAACAATAATTATAAATTAATTTTTTTCTATTTTAAATAGTTTAGGTTGGAAGTGACCTCTGGAGGTCCAACACCACCATACAAAGCAGGTTCAAAGTTATGTTGGGCTGCGTCCTGTTAATTCTTGATTATCTCCAAGGACGGAGATTTTACATTTCTATGCAAAATTTGACCACTCTCACAGTAATTGTGTTTTCCTTCTCTATCTGAGCAGAATCTCTCTTGTGTCTGCTGACTTCCATCCTTTGCTGTGCACATCTGAGGAGTGTTCTCTACATGTACCAGTTAGGTATTTGCAGACAGCAGTAAGACCTGTCCAGTCTTCTCTTTTCATGCTGGGCAGACTCAGCTCCCTCAGCCTCTCCTTATGTGTCATGCTCCAGTCTCTGCTCCAGCCTCTGCTCACTCTGGTTGTGTGCTGCTGGATTCACTCCAGCTCATCAGTGACTTCTTTGTACTGGGGAAGCCCCAGCTGGAAACAATACTTGAGCTGCAGTCCCACAACTGCTGAATAGAAGGGAAGATCCCCTTTTCTTGATTTGCTGTCTGTGCCTTTGCTAATACAGCCCAGTTCACAATTGACCTTTGCCAGGTGGGCACACTACTGGCTCACGTGCAGCTTGATGTCTATGAGAATCTTCAGGTCCTTTTCTGCAAAGCAGGTTTCTTGCCAGCTTCCACCAGTCTGTCCTGGTGTGTGGGGTTAGTCTGTTCAGGACTTTGCGTTTGCTTTTGTTGAGCTTCATGAGGTTTCTGTCAACTTGTTGAGGTCCCTCTTAATAGCATCTCTGCCCTCAATGCATTCCTGGTGGCATTGACTTTCCTGGAGCTGACCTCCTAACCAGTCTTACAGTTACCCAAACATCCAGAAAAGCCTTTAAGTAATCAGAAAATATTTGATTGCTAGATTGTAGAAGTTGAGACTTTTAGCTCCCTCTGTTTTTTACAAGGTGTGGGAGCTTTTAGTAGTTAAACAATTAACATTTCAAAGATGCAGAGGAACAGAGGGTTTTCCCTGGAGATGTGAGTGGTACAGGAGAATGATGACCCTGTTCCTGATTCAAATTCAGCCTTTGAAGCTGGTGTATCAGTAACGTGTGAGTATTACCATTTCAAAGCATTTTGTACAGCAGAGTTAAAATAGAACAATTATCAGCAAAACTAGGGGATTCTGAATATTCAGGCCTCAGCTGAATAACTGAAGACCTGAGTGACACTGTTTTATTGTTTCCCCAAATAACTTGAGTGTGTAAGTTGTGGATGAGCAGAGATACTGGAGAAGGTGGTCATATTTGCTTTCAGACACATGGCCAGCTCTTAAAAAATAGAAAGTTATTAACTGCAAAAGGGGCAAGTTGCTGATGACAATTTATTGAATGAAGGTATTGAAAGAATGGTCTGAGATCACTTCACTGAATAAAAAACATTTCTGAGCTGTGTCTGGGAGGTCAGAGGAAGAGAACTGGAGAAAAGACTGCAGAAAAAACCAATTACTTCCCTCGAGTAGGAAAACTTTGTATCTATGGGGTCTGTGACCAGCACAATGGATCTCACCATTTTTGCTAGTGGTACCATTGCAGGTTAGGCACCTGTGGGATTTTTCAGGATCACAGATTTAGATTTGCCATCAAATATCCAAATGCTTGTTGACTTATTCTAAAATAAACTGCCACCTACTGTCTTTCAAGATTGCATCTCTGTTGTACAGAATTAAGTGTCAAAGTGTTTATGAAGCAGCTACTCAGGCAGGGTCTGTATGTAGTACTGGCACAGGCCACAGTGTGACAATATTACACTGCATTTACAATTTTTATTGTCTTAACTATTCAAGGTGTCTTCCTTTGATCTGGATTACTAGGGTTTAAAAATCCCTTGTTAGACTTTCATTTCTGCTTTGTTTGCAAAATAAGCACCTGTGTTCATATGCAAATCTCTGGTAGCTTTTTTTTTTTGGCTTTTATTGCCCAACTTTGCTTGTTTGTTTAAGAGGTTCCAGCTTTAGAAAGGCAGGTGGGATAAAGCAAAGGCTTCAGTCAACCACAAAGTTTTGTGGTGTAGGTAGCTTGTGCCTTAATTTTGCAATATTTTCTGACCTAATGGGAGCTTGCATTCTCTCTTTTGTGGATGAACTGAGAGGGATTCATTCAACCCTCAGCCTTCTTCAAATATTTGCATTATTAATTTTCAAGTGCCTTTGGCTTTTATTTAAATTAATAAGCTAATAGGAACTTCAAAAAGCCACAATTTCTTTTTCACAAGCAGCAAACGTAGTTTTGAGCTACAACATTCTTAGAAAAAACAATGCATGTTAAATATGTTTGTTTTGCAAATAAAACTAGTCAGAGGGCCTCAGTTCTCTCCAATGGTAACTTCTGAGTCTGGAAAATGTAATTTCATATTGAGACACTTAAATTTAACAGCTATTTTAGCCCATCTATCTGATAGAGAAAATGTCTCACTCAAGTCTTCCTTTCTCTCGATTAAAAATGTCTGGAGTATCCCAAATCCATAAACTTTCCACTTAGGGAAGCAAGAATTAATGTAGCTCTTGGTGATTTATATTTAGTCTTACCAAGTTTTAAGCAGTTCAGTTTTCTTTGATGGTTTCTTTGACTGTGCCAAATTTGCATCAATGTGTGGAATCTGCCAAAATGATTCCTGCTTCTATCTGTCTGCATTCCTGCAGCAGATGGTCTGTATCTTCCTCCTCTAAGGAACTTTCAGCAGTGGCTTGTGCCTGAGGGCTGACACAGGGATGATTTCCTGTTACACCGGTGTAAGACCTTGAGTTATACACATGATCATAGTTGAATTGTTTGAGGAAAGGAGGAATTTGCTGAAGCTCCCAGGGTCCTATTGCCCTGCAGCTTGTAAACCAGCCCATCACCTACTGGGCTGCTCATTTAAAAGCTTTATCTGAACTGAATCTGTGCCAAGGTGATGTCACACATCAATATTTGGACTTTGGGAGTGCTGCTGTGTTGCTGACTTCAACCTGGGCATGCTTCCTTTTAGGTGGTGCCAACACTGCGGACCATGTGGCACCTTGGCCATCAGGTTATAGTCTCATATGAAGAGGAGGTGGAACTGGGGAAGCACCGTGAGCTGTGGCCCCCCATCCCATACTGGTGGGGAAACAAAACATCCACTCGCGCTCTTATCCGGTATTTGGAGCGCATGAAGCGGATGGGCCGTCCAGGTAGGCACAGGGAGTTCGCTCAGAGGAGAGAAGGGGCACTTACAGCAATGCAAAACAAGTAGGAAGTTGGGCTATAATTGCCTTATGGGATACAACCACCCTGTGTGTGCTGCGTGCCCATGGCTGGTGAGTGCTCTGCCCGCCCCTGGGTGAGTGTGACGCTGTCCTTGGTGGTGTGGACACTGTCAGTGTATACACACACACAGACTACAGATTGTGGCAGTCACCTGGCTCATGTGACCCACAGAAAGGCAGCCCTCTGTGCAGACCAGCTGGCTGGCACAGTTGTGCCCACCTCGTGGGTAGGAGGCTGCTTCCTCAGCCCAGTGCTTGCTGCTTTAGGCAGCACAGATGGTGAGAGAAGTGCATTCCACTAGCCTTGGTGTGAAAGGAAGCCCCTACAAGGTTTCTCTCAGGGGAGCCCTTATCACTCTACAGCTACCTGAAAGGAGGTTGTGGCAAGGTGGAAATTGGCCTCTTCTCCCAGGCATCCAGCAAGAGGAAATGGCCTCAGGCTCTGCCAAGGCACGTTGAGGCTGGAAATCAGGAAGGATTTCTTCAGTGGAAGGGTGGCTAAGCATTGGAATGGGCTGCCCAGGGAGGTCGTGGAGTCCCTGGAGGTGTTCAAGAAACAACTGGATATGGCACTTAGTGCCATGGTTTAGTTGTTGTGGTGGTGTTTGGTCAAATGTTGGACTTGATGATTTGGAGCCTTTTCCAACCTTAATGATTCAGTGACACAAGAGCAGTAGGAGAAGGGTGTAGCTGCACATTAAGCAGCAGCACTCAAGCATGCTGGTGTATTGTAATCTGACAGAGGTTCAGTTTGGAGCCCCAGACACAGCTTTTGGAGTGAATGCACAGGGTGGTGACGGGGGAGCAGAAGCACACTCTCCCAGCCCTGGGCGGGTGCACCCTGTGTTCCCATCCATTGCAGAGGAAGGCTTAGCATTTGGAAGCAACCCTCAGAGAAACAAACGTAATTTACAGAGGACTAGTCAGTGGAGAACCTTTAGATTGCAATGCATAACTAGACAAATTCAGCTAAACTAGAATGTTTGGATAACCAAGTGTGGCTCAGGAATTGTTTACTACAACATGCAGTTGCCAACAAGGGGAAACAGTTATAGGGACATGAAACAATATAGAAAGAGTGTGAAGTTAGTATTTTAATGATCCCCACTGGAATGAGATGTGAAGGTGATCCAATACTGAGAAGTTTCTCTTCTCCTCAAAAGAATATCTAATGTCTCACTTTCTGATTTTTGTTTCAGGAAAATTCTTTGTGGCAGGGATTAACCTTACTGAAAATTTAAGGTATATTCTTGTACACCCCTTTGGATCATTGAAGAAAATGACACTCCAGAGTCTTCCATGCTTGAAAATCTGGATAAAGCAGCAGTATCCAGGACCAAAAAAAAAAAGTATTAACATAATTGCTGGAGACTTTATAGGAAACAATGATTTTGTCAAAGATGTGATAGAACTTAACACAAAAATTAATCCTCCATTGCACTGTCAAAGTGAAATGGAATAAATAGCATTTGATTCTCAGCTTCTTAATCTATGAAAAGTTGAAAAGGCTTTGTCTGCATTTATTGTGCCCTGGTATAAACATCCTGAATCCCATAAAGGTCCAATTAACTTAAACCAGGAATGCTTTCAAGGCTCAGTAGGAAAAGGTCTCTCAACATTATCAGGGTTTTGAGGCCTTTGGACAGAAAAGAGAGCAGGTGTACCTTGCTGAAGTCTCTAGAGAACTATGGTATAGGTGTAATTTTTTTTTGAGGTGCTTTGATTCTGTAGCAGCTGGCAATACTGAAAGTCTCAAAAACTCAAATCTTATTTTTCATAGGACTAAGAAGGAAGAAAATGTCAGTAGTTGCATGATTTAGTGGTAAGATTTTATCTTATAATTTTAAGGCTATTCTGCACTACTTGCAACCCAAATTCTTACTCTTTTGTATCAGTTTGAAATTGACTTGTCCATTTTTATAGTTTCTGTTAAATAAACAAAAGGAACAGTTAAAAATATTTTTGATTTATCAGAGGTACTGCACTGACACTCCAATTTGAAATTATTTTATGTATACACCAATGTGCTGAGTATCATTTGTGAGCTACCTTATGAACAGGGTAGCCCCTAAAATTATTTGGAATTTTTAAGAGGTAATTGAATTTTCACTTAGTCATGCCAGTTCTGCCAGGATAAAGATACCAAAACAAGGCCTTTACACAGTTTGTCTGTGGCAGTTAAACATTTTACTAGGTGTTGCCTAAGTATGCCTTACATTGAAAATAAACACAGAGGAAAAAAATTCCTGATCTTAACTTAAACTGCCCTAGAAATACAGATTCTTGGCTTCTATCATGCTCATTTGGGGTTTCACACCTGGTCTTTTATTTAGCTATTTTAGAAGCTCTGTAATTATTTTTCCCCTCACTAAGTAGTTTTTGTGTATGTCAAAACTAAGAAGTTTATGCTATTTCCCATTGCATACTAATTCTGTTTTCTAAATGAACTGTGTAATAACAATACATCATGAAGGCAAGAGAAAAGTCAAGCATTAGGACTAAAACAAAACCAATTATTGTGTAAAGTTCACTATGCAACTTCTTCCATATACCTCACTTTATAGATGCACTTTATATGCACAAGCTAAGTTCAGATGTCTTCTAATGTTTGCAATAGTTTTTCTGCCTTTTGTACCCTCTTTTGTACCCTTGTCATTCTAATAAAACTTGATCTCTCTCTGTAATACGGACTGAAATAGTTTGATTTCTTCTTTCTGTGATATTGTTTTATTGGTTCTCAGTAGTAATTCATAACTTAAGAAATTAATCTATTGTGCTTTTTTTTCTTTTGTTTTCCTCTGTGAAAAAGTCTGCAGTACCTTAAATGTTTTCTCCAAGAACCTACATCATAATAGGTATTGTGAATAAATTACTGTAGGCAAGAAAACTGTATGGGCAAAAGATGTTCACAGCTAACTTTATTTAATGCCTTAACTGATTTTTTTTTCTTCACTGCAATAAGACATGGCAGTTATTTTTACTTACATTCACGCATTCTGCTTGAGCACATATATATCTTCATTATTTATATACAACCAACAACATTTTGTTCACTAACTTTCATTTTCCAAAGACTATCTGAAACATCTTAACTATAATAAATACTATTTTCTTCTGAAAAAGGCAATAAAAAGCTTTATTTATATGATATAAGAAACTTGGTACTTTTCTGAAGGTTAAGTCAGATGCCATTCTATGTGTTTGAGGTCCTCAGCTTATAGCCAGCAACAGGTTTAACATAAAAAATTTAGTGGTGTCCTGGTACTTGCTGACAGAATTAAGCTCAAAGCTCTTATTGTTTCCATACAGAAGTTTTCTGAAACAGTGTCCATTTCTAAAATGCGCCACAAACATCACGTGAGGAAGAAAAATAAACTATTCAGCAGTGAGACTAACAGGTCATTCACTTCACATCCTCTTGAGCAGATCAGTTTCTTCTCCTAAAACAGGATGCAGTTTCATGATATGAAAATCTTACTGCTGGGAAAGAGGTTTTTGTATCTGCCAAAAGCAGAATTGCCGATTATCACCTTCACCCTGGCTGTGCCCTCTTCAGGCATGACCTCTACTTCCTGAACTGTTGCTTCTTTGTAGAGCCAACTGTAAATGCAAAAGAATATTAGCATTTTAAAAGTATGACATATGGCACAAAATGTGATCTTTGGTCTAGATCAGAAGGTTCCTACTTCTCTAATGGGGCTATTTTTTTCAATAGGCTGCAAGACATTGATAATTATCTCTATTATTCTTAATGCAGATTAAAATCAGTATGGTATGATTTGAAAAGTTTAAGACATGAAGTGTTGATTAAGTGTTTCATATTTCTCCAAGTCCTTCATATGATTCAGAATTATTTACCTTAGCTGAGGTCCCTCTAAGTTGATGTTAACTGTTAGAATCTTCTTCCCTGTTGCTGTCAGTATTTTTTTCTCTATTTCTTGTTTCAGTTCTTCTAAACCATGCCCATGCAGAGCAGAAACAGCTAAAGCATTTTCTTCAGCGGGTTTATACCTGAAAGAAAATTAATTGCCAGCACATTTGTTCATGAAGATTAGGTTATGAAAATATTCCTAGCACGGACAATTTAACTGAGTTACTTTGTACTGACACCATCTACAGAGGCCACGTCTTGTATGACTCAAGTGATTTCTTTCGTAATGAAAAGATAATTAATTCTTTTTCAGACCATAGTAACATATGTAAAAGATTGAGATACACTATTAAATATGTTCTGAAGTGTGTGATCTCTTTTCTAGACTAAGAATTAAAAATCTTCCAGAACATAAGAAATGTTTAAATACACTTAGCATCTCTTGCTTACCTTTCTATCAAATCCACTTTGTTATGAACTTCTATCATTGAGTCCAGTAAATGGCTAGGAAGATTAAGATTCCTCAGTACTGACAGAACAGTTGCTTTCTGGAGAGTTGTTTCTGGATGAGTAATATCCCTCACATGAACTATTAGATCCTAGCAAAGATCAATATACAACACCTGTTACCAGGTTGTAGAGACTGTATACCATTTTTGCATTGCTAATTCACGTAAAATACTTTGCTATCCATTTGATAATACACTGGCAGATTAGCACTCTAAAATTAACTACTAAAACAGTATTAAACTACTGTTTCTTACACCATGATGGAAGAAAATCTGCAGCAGCTTAGTCTTCCACCTCTAGTGAGTACAAATTGCCTCCCACAAACATGAAGCAAATGTTGTCAATCAAGCTACTTACAGAATCAGATTTCAAATAATAACTGATCCATTTTCTTCAAAGCCAAGGCTTTGTAACAATAAGGCTTCAAAAAACAGATTAAAAAGAGCAATCTCTAAAAAAAGCTTTTAGAAGAGTAATGGTTGCAAAACTGTTTCAAAAACAGAGGGAAAAAACCTCCACATAACTTGTAACTCTACTTTTATATTCAAAATATAGTTTATCCTTACACTTAGCTCCCAGGATACTATTACTGATGCTTCACTAAAAAGCTTTATACAAAAATTACCAGTTTCAAGTATATATATAAGATTTGCCACGATAAAAACCAAGCAACCAAACTCAACATTTGCATTCAAATTGTTTCATCATCTTTGCTCAAGACATTGCTTTAAACTTTTGAAAAATAATTAGAAGTAAGTGACAAACATGATGGTTTCAGCCAGCTTTTGAAAGCCCTGCTATTACATGGTGAAGTCTAATCTTTAGCAGCATTCTGTGATCTAGCTACCACTGAATTTCATTACCTTTCATAATACACAGTTTTTGTTTGAATGTCTGCGTGTATGTATGCAGCTTTACACTTCACTATAGCACAGGAAAACAACTTTAATGAGAAAATAATTGCTAAAGTACATTTATATGTATTACATGCTGCCTGCATCACATCACAATCATCCACTTGTAGTTCTAAAGGAAACCTTAAGTTAAAACCAGGTAATTTCAGATGCTTTATTTAATTTTTAACTTCCAGGAAAGCTAGCCTTGACTCACTTGGATGCACTGTTTAGATATTTTATCAGAAAAATCTGGTTTATCTAGTTTAAGTATCATGGAGATGGACACATATACTCCAAATAAGCCCTTTCTGAAATCCCTTCATAGCTGTATGTTCTGCATAAATAAAGTATCAGAAAATTAAGATATTTTAAGATATTTACATCATTATCTCAGGAGTTTACTATAGTCAGACAGATACTTTGCTAAGAACAACATGTCAATTAACTTCCCCTGCTTTGAAGGGATGAGGATTATCTAAAAGGAAATTAATTTGATTTCTCAATTTTTTATACTTACTGAGTAAGCCACTTCTTCTAGTGTAGCTGAAAATGACTCAACCAGATTATGTGGAAGATCAGTCAGAAACCCAATGGTGTCAACATAAATAACTGCCATATGTGAGGGCAGATAGCCAGCATGGGCTGTAATATCCAGAGTGGCAAACAGCTGATCCCTGGGTTGAAGTCCTGCTTCCCCAGTCAAGGCTTTGATCAAAGTAGTTTTTCCTAATTAAATAAAAAAGGACAAGACTTTAATGGCTTGTTACAAGCAAAATTTAATTTGTAAGGCTCAGGTGAAATGAATGATATAACTTATATTTTTACACCTGAGTTGTTTAATTGTTGCTTGTGATCAGTTATCTACATCATGTTAGGATATCCAAAGACA
The DNA here is from genome assembly GCA_013400855.1 of Buphagus erythrorhynchus. Taxonomy (NCBI): domain Eukaryota; kingdom Metazoa; phylum Chordata; class Aves; order Passeriformes; family Sturnidae; genus Buphagus; species Buphagus erythrorhynchus. The sequence continues at coordinate 35,484 of VZTT01044325.1, forward strand.
GTCTTACATTTTATAACTTGGAATTGGGTTAAGGTCACATATGTAATCACATACTGGTATTCTACATCTGTGAAATCACAAGATGATCAAAGACTGATACTACCTGCAAAGTGACCTACCCACATCTCTCACCTGTAAGACTCTCTGAAGAGCACTGGCATGACAGCATTAGGAAGCATACACTTACACACTCCTCTGTGCTTCTGTTGTCAAATGAATGAATTTACTTGCTAAATAAACAAAATATAGAGAAGTGCTAATAATATATACCTTACTAGGCCAAGGCCTTTCTCAAGCATTTCCTCATTAACATAATACTAGAGACATTTATTTGACTCAAGATATGTTTTTCTTTAAAGAACTTGAATAAGAAAATGAAATTGTCTTAAGATAATCCACCTGAAAAAAGTGTCTAGTCCAAAGTCTATTTATGCCTTGACTAACAATTCAGTTGTATAAGCTAAAAAAACAAACCAAACAATGCAGAAAAAAAAAACCCCTTAGCTTTATTTATATTCTCCTAGGAAGACATCTCAGAATGCTCCACATAATCCATGAAAAGCTACAGTGCTCCTTAAGCAGGTTTCTCAGATCAATAGCCAACTCTTATTGCCTTCCTGTGCCTCAAGTCTTCATGGTGATCTGAACACCCACGTACTTTAATGTACCCATTCTGATCAAGTAGTAGAGATGCATACAAAGGGACATTAACAGTGCAGTCTTCAGCACTGTATATAAAATCTTTTTGGCACAATAGGTGCTAGGCATTTCTCCAAAGCATGTCTTTGAGACTGAAAAAATCAAGCAGCTTACTTTGCTTTCCTAACTACATCTTAATTGACAAATATTCATTACACAATTAAAAAAACTAATTAAAATACGAAGCCTATACACACACAAATGAGAATCTGGCTAGAGTTTCTAATTAAAAATGAGACAATATAAGCTCTTTTGTGTTATGATTTCAGGAGGTTTTGCTTACCACAGTTGGTATAGCCCATTACCGAGACCATCGGGAACTCGCATTTCCTGCGCTGAGTCCTAAGTAGAGCCCTTTTTCTCCTTAGCTTCTCCAGGGCATTCCTAATTTTAAGTTCTCTTTCTTTCAAGACACGATTCTGTGTTTCTAGAAATGTTTCACCTGAAAGATACAAGTAAGTAATTGGCAGATTAGTTTACAAGAGAAACTGTAAAGCAAATGATGTATTTGGAAATCAATTGAGTTAGCACTCAGGCTTGTGAAGTTAAAAATAAGCCACTAAACCCATGAATTCTTGCCTAAGAAAGTGATTAAGTAATTATAAAACATATGCTAACCACTCTAAAATATCAATGTACACTTATGAAAAATCCCTGTGGCAAGCAAACAGTTTATCCTTGACCACTAACTGATCAAAAAACTTGACCAAAACCTTATTAACAGACAGTACAGACCAAAACCTTATTAACTTACTTTCCAATACATTTTTGTACATTTGTTTAATTAGATGCAGAACACTGTTTTTCCTCCTGACCTCCTCCAAATAAAATAAGAAGCAACTAAATTAGTATAAAAGCTATGGAGAAAAAAAATCCTCTAATTCATGAGAATATTTAGACTTTACCTGAGCCCATGATGTATCTTGAACCACCTCTCTGTTGATCTTGCTGAGACGCCTCATTTTTCAGATTTGACCTGGCAGCAGAGTAACAGTTAATTAGAAGCGATTTTCTTTAATCCACCAAAATTCTTTTAATTTCTAATTTCTTTAATTAACACCAAAATACCTAAAATTGTGAAGCAGTAGTGGTATTCTGATAGTACAAATAAAACCACTAAATGACTGAGTTGTAAATGAAACCTGCCCATGGCAAGAAGCCTGGAGAAAAAAATCCAGATTCTTCTGGCTCAACAGTAGCTTGAAAAAGCATACAGCTCTCTTGGTAAATTATAATTGCTATTCTGAAATTTCAGAGAGCCAAATATACCTCTAAAACATCTACATAAATCAACCAACTGCCAAGTACACATTTCTATGCCACATAATGCAGAAATATAGAAAATTTAAATACAAATTCATCTTCCTTGTTTATAGCTTCCCTTTTTAAGCTCAACAAATTTTTATATGGGATATACATATCCAATTCCTACATACTCTTGTAATCCATCATGTGTCTTAGAAAGAACTGGGAATTTTCATGAGAACAATACATTTTGTAAGATTATTGAACACATTCTGGTTTTGCCTGGCAGCATTGCAGAAGCTTAAAATAATGATATTATAGTAAATAATTCTGCACTCTAATCAATCATTAAATACCCTATGTATTTTTTCTTTACAGTAAATATTGCTGGGTTTTGTTACTGTAAAGAAATAGTCACTAAAACATGTAGATATGAGTATGTGATTTGCATAGCCCGAGGTACCTGAGAAGTGGAATTTCAGCCAATGCTACCTGCAGTTTTGCTTCTTTCGTCCGGGCATTACAGCGAAAAATGTGAAGTACCACGGTGTATCTGTCAAAGACTTGCATGCCCCAGGCACCTTCTAGTTCTTTCTTTAGCCATGTAAGACAAAATAATTGAGATGTCTTCTGTATCACAGTATCATTAGATCAATTCCTACACAGCAAGTACAGTTAGCTGGCTGATGGACACTTGAACTCAGAGGATCTCAGGATTCCACTGCAATGGATGGGCAATCATTATGAGCATGCAAAGTCAAAATTTGGTTGACCAGAAAGAGAGGAGTTGAAGAGAGTTTAGAAAGTAGAACTTCATGTCTAGGCCCATCAAATTCAGCAATAATCCTTCCACTGTCCTTTATGGATTCTTGCAACAAGTCTTACAGCATATCTCAGAATCAAGAATGTCAGTGGTTAAATCCTTGTAAAAAATAACTATGAAATACTGGAATGGGAAAGAATAGGGATAACATCGGAAAGGAAAAAAGATTACTAAAACTTGCAAACAAATAGAGAGGAATGCAGGAAAATTATTTAATAGCAAGCTTTTAATGAAATACTTAATAAACCCCCAACCAACCCAAATCCCTTATCCTTGCTCTAATTCAGCAAAAGACACTTAAAACATGCAGTAGTTCCCTTATGCCATCTCTAAAATCCAGAATGCTTGTATACATGTTCTCAAACACTTTCTTGAACCTGTTTAATTGCTCTTAAGATCTGTATTTGTGAAAACAATTTTTAGCAAATCTAGTACTAAAAGAACTCACACTATAAAATAAAGAGTTTTCCTAAAAACTAGGAAATTGAAATGTAACATTTCCAACTTCCCTTTCATCAGCAAATGGAAGTGCTTGAATAACCATCTGTTAGAGATATTTGTCATCTCTTCATTTTATAATCAGGGAAAGCATTCAAAACTACCAGCAAAGCATTAATGTTTGCTTGCAGAGTTTGCATACACTTTACACCCCACATGATGCTGCACATAATAAAAACCCAAGAAAGTTTTTATTTCAGTTTGTCCAAGAGTATCTGTAGCTCATGTACCAGTTGTTTTACTGCCAGTGTTAAAATACTGAAGTATGCTGCACCCTTCAATGCTTCTTTTTAAGGGTTAGGAAAGAAGGTTGAAGTATTTGAAACATTCAACTATAAGCTTGCTCTGAATTTGCACCTCATATTCAAAATACAATTCAGCATCCACAGCATAGGGAAAAAATATGCTATCCATTATAAATATAGAAACTTGAACATATAGCTAATCCAAAATGTTATAATTCTTCATAACAAAAGCTGTATTAACACCATCATTTTGCAAAAACCATCTTGAATAACTTTTTCAGCATTTTAAATAGGGGTAGTGTCAAATGTGGAAGCAGAATCTATAATTATACTAAGCTGCTGGAAAATTTCATGCCCAAGAGCTGGAAACATGTAAAAACTGGACAAATGCAATTAGATTTGTCCAATTATTTTCAACAAAACTCAGTCTTGCTGCTTCATATATTAACATTTGCAAATTCAGGATCTTAACTGACCAATTCTCCTAACATCAACAGCTTCCAAACAATACTGATGCAAAGAATATGATTTGATATTATATTTAATTACCTTTGTTAGTGAAGATATTCTTTCCACATTCAAGAAGACAGCTGTCAGATGGGGCAATTTTTTAATCTTTTCTAAAAGATGGATAATGATTGCAAAATAGAGTGTTAAATGTCAATTCTCTTTTTAAAAAATGCCCAGACTATAAACTATTTTGCACTGAGCAGAATACTCATAAAACATCAAATGGCACCATATTCTTTGTTCATAGAGCAGTTGTAATTGTTAATTTAGTAATGTGCCAAGTACAGCATCAGTTTCACTTATGTCAATCACATAAAGTTATGGACTAAGTTGCCTCACACATTTTCAGTGACCAGGGGTTATATCTATTCTGTATTGCTTTCGTGACCTTAAAAACTCTTTCACATTTATGTAAACTGCATGATGAATAAACAAAATTCTCCCTCTCTTCAGCTTTCATACCTATCCTTGAACAGTTTGGCTGCAAAAGTCTTCCATTTAGAGGGATGCAGTGCTGAAAGATCCTTACCTGTCAAAACCTGAAAGTTTCCTTTGCCAAAAACAAACTTCTTGTTGGGATTTTTTGTACGAAGAATTGTTTTATCTAAAACTGTCCAGTTCTGAAGAGTATCTACAAGAGCAACGGCTTCTGCAATCTGTAATTCAGCTACAGGAACATAACAATAATAGAAAAAAGAAATAAATATTACAATGTACCATCATAACTCTGCTCAGATCTCAGCAACTACAGTACATGTATGAACAGGGAAAGACTAAGCTACACTGAAATTCTTTTAACCTCTAGCACAAGGAATGAAGTGTCTTACCTCTAATGAGAGTAATTGAACCGTCTGATGCAATTTTATCACATAACGCATCTTTCTGACAGTATAAATTACTTCTCTGGTTCTTGGCTTTGGAGGATTTTTAATTGTATTGTCAGGAATGAAATCATCAAGCTTTTCTCCTCAACAAGTGAAATGAATAACTAGCTGGAAAATCTGTTAACATTTTGGTGTTTTATAGCAATAATTTGGGAATTACTAATACAGCATATCCTGCTGCTAACTCCACAGCCATTTATTCATGAGGGACCTGAACCGGTCTGTGACTTGCTAAAACCAGCAGTTTTGAATCCTATATTCTGGTTCATCAATTACTTTTGAGTTTTTAACATCTACACTGCAAAGCAATGTTTTCTGAGGACTTTGTGAAACCACAAAGACTACACAAGAATATCAGATCAGCAATTCTAGTCTTGATATGCCAGACTTTTCAGAACAAATTTGTCAGGTTTCTCTAGACAGCAAAACATAATTTATATACGAAATAGTTGACATTGGTGCAAAAAGTAACATATTTTTAAAGATAATCATGATCCACTTTTTCCTCATATTGTTCATGTTTCTTGTAAAATACACAGACTTCCTGTTGTATCTGTGGTGCTTCAAAAATCACTCCAAAACCTTTGTTCAGACTTCAGGCTCTTCATCTGGAGGGCCTAAATAAATGGAAAGGGACCACTGCTATTTTTCTGTATGTTTGGACAGAAAGGTGCCTTCATATTTTACCTATTTTTAGTTGTAAAATTATGTCATATCAATTCTGAAAAGGTTAAAAACTTCATTATGCAAAGTGACAATTTGTTAGAATTACCAGCGCTAAGAAAACTAAACAAGATTTAGGTTCATCACATAATAAATTGGAATGAAAGAGTAAGTATACATAAACTGTCTCTTGCCATCCAGAAGGACATGGACAGGCTCAAGAAGTGGGCCCACAGAAAACCAGTGAGGATCAGCAAGTGCAAGGTCCTGCTTCTGGGTCAGGGCAATGCCCCAGTATATTGATACTGGCTGGGGGATGGACAGGTGGAGAGCAGCCCTGCCGAGAAGGACTTGGGGTTGTTGGTGGACAAGAAGCTGGACACGACCCAGCATTCTGTGCCTGCAGCCCAGAGAGCCAAACGTGTCCTGGGCTGCATCCAAAGCAGTGTGGGCAGCAGGGCCAGGGAGGGGATTCTGCCCCTCTGCTCTGCTCTGGTGTGACCCCACCTGCAGTGCTGTATCCAGCTCCGGGGTCCCCAGCACAGGGAGGACATGGACCTGTTGGAGCAGGTCCAGAGGAGTGCCACAAAGATGATCAGACAGGTGGAACCCCTCCTATGAGAAAAGCCTGGGAGAGTTGGTGCTGTCCAGCTTGGAGAAGGCTCCTGAGAAGACCTTTTTACAGCCTTTCAGTACATAAAAGGGGCTTATAAGAAAGATGGGGACAGGCTTTTTAGCAGGACCTGTTGCAATAAAACGGAGCAGCGGTTTTAAACCAAGAGATTTGATTAAGATTTGATATAAAGAAGAAGTTTTTTATAATGAGAGTGGTGAAACACTGGAACAGATTGCCCAGAGAGGTAGGTGGTGGTCCTGTAAACATTCCCTGTGAACATTCAAGGCCAGATAAGACAGGACTCTGAACAACCTGGTCCAGTGGAAGATGTCCTGGCTAATTGCAGGGGGGTGTCAGACTAGATGACCACTAAAGGTTCACTCCAAGCCAAACCATTCTACGATTCTATGCATAAAAAGCTAACTTACAAGACCGTTTTATCCTTTACATTGCAGCCTTATAATTAAAGAAGCGTTCAAAGAGAAGCATCAAGTTCATAATGTATCTTAATTGTGTGTGATTAATGCTTATATATCAGCTAGTTAAAACGATTTCTAAGAGAAACCTAATAGTAGTCCTAAAAAAACGTCCTTACAGGGGAATTATTGGTGACTGCATCACTAAGTAATTGCACAAAATCACTTAAGTCCCCGAGAGGATTTATACAAGACTTCATCTTCACTGCACTCTCGTTTCTGGACAGGAGAGTATTGCTGCTCTTCAGCCAACTTCGGGGCAAGCCTAAGGCCAGAGGACCCCAGCCCACCTGGGCAGGCAGCACGGCTGAGGACAATTAACACTGTGCTAATAAGGGGGACACCGACTGTTTCCCTGACCAACCTGCACTGAGGCATTCAAAATACAGTTAGCATGGTTTGCAAGTCAAAGCACAGACCTGCCAACACTCAGTAACAGCTCCTTATCTTTTAAAATGTTGTCAAAGAAGGAAAGAGCGACAGAGACCTTCCATCCAAGCTTGTCCGTCGCAAGCCGCGTGTCGCGGTTTCACCGCGGTGACAGCGGGTCCACCTCGCTCTAGCGGCACAGCCACAGCACCAGCTAGGCTGGAAAAGACCTCTGAGCTCATCGAGCCCAACCTGTGACCGAACACCACCATGCCAACAGCCCATGGCACTCAGTGCTACTATCAGTCTTTCCTCACACGCGTGCAGGAACAGTGACTCCACCGCCTCCCAGGGCAGTCCATTCCCAACCCCTGGATGTTATTCCCTCCCAGCTCTCTGGGAGCCCGCCCGCCCCCCGAGTCCCGCACCCGTGGTGAGCGGCGACTTCTGCGGGCCCCACTTGACCGCGGGGTGCACGATGGCAATGCGCTGGGCGCCGGGCCCCGGGGCCAGCGGAGACGGGCCCAGCAGCTCCTCCAGCGCCGCCTCATCCTCCTCTTCTCCTTCTTCATCGCCGCCGGCGCCCGCCGCCCCGTTCCCCGGCGCTCCGCCGCCCGCGCCCGGCGGGCGCAGCGGGGCNNACCGGCCGCGTCTTTCCGGCCGCTGCGGAAGCGCCGCCGCCGCCCATGTGACAGCGCTCCCCGCCCCTGCCGGGCCCAGCGGCGGCCGTGATTGACGCGGGCCCGGGCCGGCCGCGCTGGGCAGCGCCCGGCAGCGACAGCGGGGTTGTCGGTAGGTTTAATTTCTTTGTTTCATCCTCTTCCGCGGGCGAGGGGGTTGGTGGAGGGAGGTCTGTCTCTGCCCTGGTTTGCCTGGAATTAAATCTCTTTGTGTGCCTTTCTTGACAGTTTTCCGCCGCTGTTCCTCCCGCAAAAGCCGAAGGGTTGTTAAGTTTTTAAGACTCTCGATTTCGGTGAAGTTTCCTCAGAAGGTCGTGTCAGCTTGTTTGTGCTGCTGAGATGATGTAGCGGAAATGATAGCCGAGCCCAACGCAGCCAGTAACCTTCCCAGCCAAAAGTAAGACCTGGCACAGCTTGCCTGTAAAATCTGTTGGTAAATTAGGGTGCTGCCCCTTGGGTTTGTGCCGTGCAGATACCGCCGCAATCTACAGTGTGTCATCTTGCGGGGAAAGGGGAAAGAGGGGATTTGCTATGCATTATGCTTTGTTACTAATATCTTCATTTTATTTCCTTTCATGTACTATTTAGCATCTTCTTAATGTAGCATTTTATGCTGTTTGTCAGGGATCTTGGCTTTGCAAGCTTTTCTGTGCCTTATTCACCACAGTGCAAATGTACGCCTTACCTTAGGAAAAAAAGGGGCAGATTCCTTGTCAGCGCATTGTTCCCTTCATTGGAGAATTTGGAGATGCTGGGGGGAAGAGTGCTAAGTAATCTGTAGGCTCCCTGTAGGCGTTGATGGGGGCATTGCTTCTATATATTTTGTATTGTTTTTATCAGGGATCCATCATGTCTTCTCCCTTTTATAATGCATTTTTTAGTCATCTGTTGAGATGAGCTAAAGTATTCATATCATTGTTTACACAAAGGTAACTAGAAGTTCTACTAGAATAAGTATAAATAAATAAAAGGTAAAGGTAAAACGTTTAGGCATTTCTTGTTTGGTTTCAAAGAGTGAAACTTCTTAGATGTCTATTGTCGTCTGTTTTGAAATCACTGCAGCCCAGTTTTTGCTGATCCTGTCACATTCTGGACCCGTTTGCTCCTTGTGTTTTGCTTCATTATGCTCTAATGAAAGCTGAGAGACTTGTAGCCTTGTTGACTTGTATAGATTCCCATATGTCTACTCCAGCTTTCTGTTTCGTTTGAAACCAGCCTTTCACCTTAAGAAGTGTTAGGCAGGCACATGGCAATTGCTTAGCGGAGCTTCTTATATTGCTTCTAAAAGATGAACCAGTTTTTTTGAAATTTATAATTTTAAAAATTTACAGGTAGGATTCTTACAGTATCATAGATTAATTGTTTCTTTTACACAACAAAAGGAATACGTTGCTTCCTCGGTAAAGAGGTAGTTTTCTTTTCAAATGTGAGTCACCAAATCTATTCAAAACATTTTTCAAGATAAGCAAACTGAATTCAGAGGTTATCACAGTAGTATTGTGCCTGAGGATTAGATGTGGGACTTGGCTTCCTTCGTACTTCAAGTGTTTTATCTTATCAGTAATACTTCAAGTGCTAGTGAAAGGACAATATTGTGGCAGGAGCACAAGGTAAAAATGAGTCCCTGAGCCATATATAGCAGGGTATAAAGGTGGAAATAGAAATAGCATTCTGCTTATGCTTTCTTACTGGTTGCTAATGGAAGCAAACTAAATGGCTGAGAGCTCTTTCTTCCAGTGCGGGAAGCAGTGAATGTATGCATGCAGAAGTACTCAACATGATAACAAGGAAAAAAAGGAGGAGGAGAAAAAAAAATACCAGCTAGTTCAAAATTTGTCAAACCTACCATTGCACTCCTATAGTTGAAAAGATGTTAAATGGAAATATGTATATGGATTGCTGCAGAATTGACCACTGTGTCTTCCCCAACTAGGTATAGTAGTTACTATTTTGCTTAAGAAGATGAGAGGATGTCTTAATTCTTTTAGCAGTTTCTTCAACAGAAATGTAGTCGTGCAAACGAAAGTTCCATTTAAATATCCCATTTTATTGCTCAGTGGTTTCATGGGGTTCAGTTTCTAGGTGTTGGTCTAGTTTCTGCAAATGTTTGTACCTGCCTTATGAATAGCCTTACTAGAAAAATCAGTAGTAAAGGCAACCAAAAAAAAAAAAAAAAAAAAAAGAGAGAGAGAAAGGAGTAACATGAATATTGGTAGAATCTGGATTTAAAAAAAACCTCTACTTTTGTCTAAGTTGTCTGTTGATGCCCAGTACTTCCCAAGGTATAGCTATGTGCTGTGATGCACTGATAACCAAAATAGTTCAGAAGCTAAATGACTTTTTAATATTAGTATTTAGTGCTTAGTTGAATTTGTTGAGTGCTTAAGATAGACGTTTAGTTGCATGTGTAACAGTTACTCTAACAGGTTTCACCAGAGATATGTTTTATTTGGTGTTTATTTGTCCCAGTATGAGGGAACTGTAGATCTGTGATCTTCCCACTCTTGGAGGTTTTGCTGATCTTTGTTAACATGCTGTTCCATATGCCAGGCATTTCCTTTCTTTGTTGGGCCCCTTTTGTCTGGCATAAGAGACTAAACAAGTAGCACAAAGCCAGCAGATACTGTCCAGAGTGCTGTCCTTCAGGATGTTCATGTGAAAGAGAGGTGTGAATTAAACCTTCAAAGAAGTATGTTCTAGACAGAGATACTAAAAGCAGTACATGATCAGACAAGTCCTTGATGGAACTGTCCTGTGGCAATTGTGATTTTTGAATTATTTAAGTGTTTTAAACCAACTTGGACTCAAATATAGTTGCTATAATCAAATGCAGTGCATTTATCTTCATTATGGGATGGGGTAAGTTGCTAAATAGTACTTGTAAACAATTCAGAAAAGGTTTTGAAGGTGTGTTGAGTGTTATGTTGAGGTACAATGCAGAAACTGGTAACCCATGTTAGTACGGTGTTGGCTGGCACCTGAGTTGCAGTTCCAGTGAAACAGTGCAAGTAAGAACCTGTTAGTCCAGCCCCACAGTGATGCATTCTGCTTTGAAATCAAGAGTGAAAGGATTTAATCACATAGGAAAAACAGCTTCTTGACAAACATGTTTGGATTCTTTTTGGTTTTGTGGTCTGTAGAAGAATCTGAGAAGAGCAAACTGGCATCAGAAAAGCAATACATATTGCTGTCCCTTGCTGTTTGTTCTTTTCAGCTGGGAAATCTCTGATGGTACTTGGGATACTTAATCTCTGTAGCTCGCAATTTTAAATCAAAGAAGACAATTGAAAGCTTTTGTGAATGATTGCTTATAAAATGCTGACTCAGCTGGGAGCTATAGTTTATGCCACTCTTCACATGCAGAAGTCCAGACAGCTCGTATAAGGGTCNTGCAGAAGTCCAGACAGCTCGTATAAGGGTCGGTTCATTCTGAATTATTTTCTTTGCTTCCATCTATCAAACTCTGTGGCACACTTTGAACTTTTCTATAACAAGTAATTAATGGAATTTAACTTCCATGGGACAATTATTTTTAGGGAAGGCCAGCATATGCATAATTGTATTTAGAAATTTTATATATTTTTATGCAATTTTATATTTATGTAGAATTTTTATAGGAGTCTTTGGAAGCCTCATTCTTGAAGTGTCTCAATAGATCAAAATAGTAAACAGATCAAAATAGTAATATAGATAAAAAACAGATCAAAAAAGTAAACAGAGACATGTTTAAATAAAACCTGTCTGCTCTTACCAACAAAATAACGTCAGGACCTTGGTCCTGCAGTTGATGCTATTCAGTCTCAGAATTTGCTTTGCAAAACAATCTTGGGAAGAAGAATGATAAAAATGCTTATCTGGCGTTGGTAAACCTAGGTGGAGTTGAGCTGGCTCTGCATCCATAGAACAGTTAATTCTCCATCTGTGTTAGCCAGCACTGGGTACTGAAGGGTTGACTGTATCTGATAGTGTAACACACTGGTTTTTTGTTTGTAAAGTGGTCACTTTTGTTAGTACGTTCTCTTGTTGGCAGTAGTATCATGAAAATATAAGTAATTGTACACTTTCATATTTACTTTATTTTTGTGCCTTCCTGTAGTCAACTGGCTTCATGTCCTGGCCACTGTAGTTTAAAGGAGGCCATTGCAGCCAGCCTCCTGTACTGGACCTGCTGCACAAGTGGGATCCAGCTTGTCTTCTCAAACATGACCTTTGGCAAAGCACATTGTTAGCATTGAGAATGATGAAAAATGGCACGGTTTCATTGCAGATAAATGTATGGCTTCAGATCTCCCAGAAGGTGCATCTTTCTTTATAAAATTATTCCTCCATGATATATTAACAATGACCTGAAAATGAACTTTTTTATGTGTCTTTTTTCTTCAGCATGTTTTATAAACAAAGTAAATCAATTTCTTCCTCTCATTTTAAAATGTAGACTCATCAATTGTTTCTGCCTTATTTAGGTTAGGGCACCCACAGAGTGAATGCCTGTGTTATTGGTTCATGGTGCTAAGCTCTTAAGTCAACAAAGGCTGCATTAAGTCAACGTCAGCTATATGTTTCATTTACTTACTTCATACTTTCCTTGATCCCTTTGATAACTTTGCTGGTTTTCTAATTATCTCCATATCTTACAGGAAAGCCAATAGTCTGAAAAACGCCCCAAGTTTCTGTTGTACTTTTAAAGTTAGCTGTTTGGCTTTTAGTAACAAAATGTTACCACTTCCAAACAATGAATTAAAAATACTAAAATACATGTACTTGCTTTTGTTTTCTTCTGGTTTGGTCCTGAAGTGTGTAGCTCTGAGTGCTCACAGCTAACCCCTTCAACATGTTTATTACACCTTAGAGAGAATGCTGTCCATGATGAGACTGTGCCTGAGTCTGCTGCGCAGAATGGCACCTGTGTGAGAAATGGCAACCTGAAAACACCAGTAAGTCAATCTTAAAGCTTTTAAAAGTTTTAATTCTTCTAAATTGTGGAGTTTATTTTGTGTCTCGTTCAGTTGTTACAAAATTGAGTATTGCATACAGCAATCACAGTGCATCTAAAAGCTGGTCACTGGATACAGCTTGACCCTCAAATTCCATTGGCAGCAGAGCCTCAATGCTGGCTTTTGAACACTCAGTTCATTTCAGCATGTGCTTTTCCTTTCTGTGCTTTGTGTGCAGCTGATGTTAATTCACAGGTAGTGAGTTTAACCTGTGAGTGAAAAGATCTAGAAGAGCTTCTGTGCTTGCTTTCTATTCTATTCAGAAATTACAGCTGCCACTGAAAACTGTCTTCTGGGTAGTTCAACTGTACAAAAACTTCTTTCCTGTTATACTTTCCTATGCTTATGACTCATTTTTAAGAGTAAAATTCAAACTGATAAATCCTTTCTTTTGTCCCCTTTTAGTATGGTCGTACTTGGTAAGGAATTGTTGGGATCCTTGGAGCATAAAACTGAGCAGCCTAGGGAAGTGATTACAATAAGAGCAAAATAAACTTGTATCTGTAAATGTCTGTTGTGTGTTGTTTTTTTCTCACATACTTTGTTTACTTGACTCCTTTCAGAGAGAGAAGAGGAAGGTCCGAGAACAGTGTGAGAACATAAGGAGGAATTCTACCGGTAGCAGAAGAGTGAGCCAGCTGCAGAATGGCGAAGTGGTTGAGGCAGTTACCTTGTTTGAAGTGGTTAGCATGGGGAAGCAGGCCATGCAGGTATTCCTAGCACTGAGTTCTGAAAGCACTAGGTGGAGGCAAGATGAATAAACAGTGGTCATTTCCATTGTTTGTACTGTGGAACATATAAATTTCAGCTTAGGTGGGGAAGACACACATTTGATTGGAAAACTGCTGTGAGTATGGCTCTTGGAAAGAACATCTTGCAGCTTCAAGAAATAAGTGAAGAGGTAGCTGTCAGATACTTAAAAAGATGAAGGAAATTGTACCTAAACCGGTCTTTGTGAAACAATGCCTTAACATACAAAAATAGAATTATTTTTAAAAAAACGTGGAAAAGGTTAATCAATAGCAAATTTTAGGTGTCCAGAATTCTGAAAAATCCAGTTTTTCTTTTCTTTTTTTTTCTGTTTTTTTCCCTTTCCCCCACTCCGTGCTTGCCTTGTACTATTAATCTTTTACCTTCGTTGCAATGCAGTTTGCCAGCAGCTTGCATAGTAGCCAGGTTCCTTGTTCATCTATATAGTTAGCAATTTTCTTCAATGTAAGGAAGCCCACCTCCTCATATTCTGTGAGCACATATATATATTATCTTTGTATATGTGTATGATAATCTGGAGCCCCAAGTATTTTTATGTAGAGTTATAGATACGTCTCTAGTGTATAGAGTCTGTAAGCAAAGTGTGTGTGTGTGCACATGCATGAAAAGTACGTTTATATTTTGGATGTGAAACCTTTGTTTTTCCAAGATATTTTTGTGGCTGGCTTTTGTCATGCTACAGCTGTGGTAACTTCAGTAGAGTTCCCTGAAGAGCTTGGCTTCTGCTGTGCCAACCATCATGGGGAGGTCTTGGAAAAGCAGCAGAGCTTGAGTTCTGTTGCTGCTAGGATTTATTAGACCTTTGTGAAACTACTAGTGGGTTGATGGCTTGTCCTAGGAGACCCATGTCACTTACAGGCTGTAGGCTGTACTACCCTAGAAATGAAATTTGGAGTTGTTTTTTGGCTTATATGTAGTGTGTGAACTGTTTCAAACCTACTGCAGAAATCAAGTGCTAGAGAAAAAGAGAACTTCCAGGGTAAATTGCTAGTAGAATTTAATACTAATTATTAGATGGTGTAGAGGCTAAATGTATGTGTGGATTTTTTGTTGTTTGTGTTTATTTCTTTGTTTTTAAATTAAATTGTTACCTCAGTGCTATCAAGAACTCATGAAGACAAGTTTTAAATTTTTTTTAATATTACATTTATTAAAACTATGGTAATTTTCGCTGTTAACAGGAAGCAAAGGCAACATTGTCTAAAGCAGTTTAAGACTTGAAAGAGTCTTTTAGAACAATTAGAAGTGGAAGAGAATTGCTTGGAGTTTATTCTCAGTTTTGTAATTTAATGGAGAAGGAACAGTGTTAGTTTTTGTCTTTATTGTGGGTATCCTCAGTGGAGTGCATCAAACTGTATTCATCTCCTGACTAATGAGCTTCTTTAATCTGTTCTAGTCTGTAGTAGTTGACTGGGTTGAAGCTTATAAACAAGACAGGAATGTGGCACTTCTGGATCTCATCAACTTCTTCATTCAGTGCTCAGGCTGTCAAGGTAATTTACCTTCTTTGTAGCCCTTTCCACTGTCTGTGTGTGAGAGGAGTCTGAAGTGTGCTTTCTGAAATGGAATTTTTTCCTCCAGTAAATCATGTACTTATAATCTGTACTGTTCGTTAAGATGAACTCCAGATGGACAGGCGAAATAGAAAAGAATGCTGCTGGTTAAATTCTTTGTGCTTGCAGCATTCCAGCTCTGAGAGTTGTATTTGAAGAAGGTTTGCAGGGTCAGGTTTCTGAAGTGACATGTCACGTTGCTTTGCAGAATCCTCACATAGGCACAGTGCTTTTGATGAGTGTTCTAATTAAAATCCAGTGTTTCAGTTGCCATTTGTTTTATATTTTCTGGTATCTTTTCTTTTGTTAGTATCCTTGTTTGAAAATAAGCAGCTAGCAAATTCAGCTTCCTGCTTTGGTGGCTAGAAAAGCAATCTATTGCCTCATTGCAGTTGCTTTTACTAGAGAGTTGTGAAGCTCTCTGTTTCATAACAAATATTGAAGCACTGACTTCTGGGGACAGTCTGCTAGTGAAATGCTTCAGGATGGCAAGTAAGAATTTTAAGAAGACTGTCCTGTTAGTTTGAAACTTCTAAGTGTGTTTAAGCAGCTAGAAATGTACTTCTTACACTTTTTCTTTTTTTTTCCTAGGTCTTTGACTAATATGCCTTCTCTTATGGGAAATACTTGGGGATTTTTGACTAGAAGAGGGTGAAATTTTAGTCCTTGAAGTAAATGAATGAACAGAGAAAATAGCCTTTCCAGACAGCACAGAGCAGACTTCTCTAATGGGGAATTTCAGTTTTGGTTCATCTGTACTTTTTCCTATCAATCAATTTATGTGTCTCTTTATATATATGTTGCCTGTATGCACATAAAATAGAATTCCCCTTTCTTCAGTGTTTCTAAATTTAATAAAGTCCTTACTGTGGCTTGTACTTGATTAATGTTGTAGAGTTGTCAGTAATTATTTTTTAAAACACTACTTTTTTAGGCATGGTAACAGCAGAGATGTTTCAAAGTTTGTACAAGAAGGATGTCATGCGAAAAATGACAGAGACCTTTGATAAGGTAGGCACAGCTTTGATTTTGCATGTCTTTTTTATATAAACGATAGGCTCTACCTTACTAGCCAATCTGGATGGAATTCCTGTTGCTTATCAGGAGCTCCGTACCACTTTATTAATTTAGGAAAATCAACCTGTTTTTTTGCAAGAGAAATTTGGTGTTGTTATGACCGATTTTAGCAGCAGCAGGATATGGGGGTTTTTTTAAGTGACTTTTATTTTGAGAATTTTATTAGGGCTGTCTGACTGCAGCCTTCCAGAATCTTTCTCTTAGGAGTTCTTTCGATAATGACTTCATAGAGGTAAATATAACCCAGCACTGCAGCAGGTAAATGGTTCCTTTGGTGTTTGGTTGTAGGTCCTTTAAAAAATACTAATATGGATTGCTGATGAGTTAATTCAAAGATGTTTTTAGCTGATATTTTATCTGAATACATTCTTTCTGTTTTACTGACAATTATGATTTTTAATAACTGTAGTATTTCATATGGAAGAAGAAAAACGCATTACACGTTTTTAGATAATTGTCAAAACAATAGTGAATATCTCATTTCTTGTGGCTTGTTAAGCAAAGCACATAGCTTTACAATGCTGTTTCACTGCTTGACTGCTCCTTGACTAATTATGGCGACATTAAATTTTCTGCAGTGCTCTCACAGTTCCTTCTGTGCTTTTTTCCCCATATTTGTCACCTCTGAATTGATTTGTCAAGCAGCAGCCATCAACCTTGTTTTAATTGAGCATCTCTCAAAGACCAGCTGCTGTAGAAATTCCCACAGAGGATGAATTTGCCAACATGGTTTTCTTCATTTTAGAAGTGTAGTAGCACTTGGGCTAATCTTTTGACAGAAATGAACCTATATGTGTCTGGCCATATGAATTAGTAGTCTGGCACTTCTTTGCCAACTAAATTAGCCCTGAATAACACTCATCATAGTGCAGACACTGGCAGATACAAGGGCGTGATTATTGTTACCATCAGCCTGGAAATATTACAGCTCTGTAACCTTTTCACCTGTTCTGGTGGGCAAAAAGGCAGGTTCTGCAGTTGCCTTAGAAGCTGTATTCTCCATACTCTGTAAAGAAAGTAAGTTCTCTGTTATCTTTTTCATAAATGAGATGGAAATGTAAGTTGGTTGAGAAGTAGTGCCATATGGGACTACTGTGATTTCAAAAACTTTTTTTTAAAAACTAATGACAGTAATAGTGAAAGTAGTAATGAGAGTGAAAACACTGCCAGATATCTGCCATTATTGAGCAGATAAACAATTTCAGTCTTTCTATAATTCGGTGAAAACTTGTATTGATGCTGGAAGCAGAGAATGGCTTTAATATGGTCATTGAGGCATTTATTTTGTCTTTGTGAGTCGTGGTATTCTTTAGTGATGAGACAGTCTTGTCTGTACGCTTTTGTTTTTCTTCTATTTTAAGATACTCTGTTACTCTATTCTGCTTTTGTTCCTGTTTGTGACATTTACTTCTTGCAGTTCTTTGTTCTTACGTAGTTTTTCTTCCCTTTCCCATTTTGTTGCTCAAACATTTAGGAAGGGAAGAGTTTACTTTGGTGCTTAACTGTACAGCTAGATGAGGATAGAAATACTTGTGCTACACTGAACCTGATAAAGAACTCTAGATTTAATGCCTTTTGATTTGGAACAACTGCAGAGTTGAGAAAACGTCTGAATCAAGTCACATTAGTGCTGAAAACATGTCTCTCTAATTTGAAAAGCTCAGAATTTTTTTTTAGGGTTTAGATGTTTTACATCTGGGTACCAAACGTTGAAAAGGGATATATACTTAGACTTGCTGAGGAGCCATATCTTAGAATTAATAATGAGGATTTTACCTTGTATGTGTTTGCTTATAAAATTTGGAAACAAGTTGTCTCCTATTAGTAACAAGACTACTCAGGTTTTATATAAAGATGTGTCTTTCTTCTGTCATTGGTTATAAAAAAACTCCCAAAACCCAGATGAGACAGAGTTAGGTTTTGTGTAATATTTTGGCTTTTCTAGGCCACCTGTAACACACATTAGTTGAAGTTCTAATGGCCTTTAAAATATGTTGCGTGTTTTGTAATGCTTTTGTCTATGGATTATCTGTGCCATTTCATTAACAAGCTTTCAAAATTTTGTCCCCTGCATTACAGGAAACTGGGTTGCAGTATAAGAAATTCATGGCCTATCCTTGGATCCTGACAGTTACTTGGCCGGTGGACATGGTAGGGCTGTTGTAGTTTTCCACAACTGTAGTATAGCTTTTTCTGTGGAAAATTTATCTAAATTCCTTGTTGGCACTTCATTTTGACTTTCTTCTCTTTCAGTAGACTCTATATGAAAGAAGGAAACATTTCCAGGTTGTGTCAGAGCAGGAGCTCACATCATTGTGTTGAGTGGTTTGAATGGTTCTCTGGAAGAAGCTGTGTTAAGGGCCTAATCTGCCTTGATTTCTGGAAGCAGAGTTATTTCTCTAGTGGTTATGTAAGGAATCTAAGAGAATCCCAAGTTAGGTGCCTAAATTTAGGTGGTGTGTCCTTCATGTGTATATGTTTATAGCGTGCATGTTACCACTAAAGAGTATCCCAGTGTGATAAACATGGACAGTAGAAATGCTCTTAAAAAGTGAGAGGTCTTTGTGTATTTTGTGCTGCTTTGCAGATTGAGGAGTAAGCTATGGTGATAAAGTGAGTTTTTCTTGAAGTTGTAGATAGTCTTTCTACTGTCCATATCATGATCAAGGAGCATTAAATGAGGCTTGCTGGAAACTTCCCTTTCTGTTTTGGCACTTGCTGCTACTGTTAGGCTCTGAACTGACTCTTACAGCCTGGTCAGGAACATATTCCAAATTCCTGATGTGCTTTGGTTTGCAGCCAGCCTTGTGATCAGTCTGTATTTGCATTTCTCTTTAAAGAAAGCAGCAGCCCTTATGCTTTGGAAACATAGTTACAAGAGAAGAGCATGGAGTGCACTTTATAAGCACTGGAGGTTATGCTGGGTGTGGTTGTGCTAGAATGTGGCTGGGAAGGTGTTTGCCCACTGGTGAAGGACCAGCTGAGCAGTGGCCTGCCTTCAGGAAAAGGTTTTCTGTAGTGAGTGAAGTTTTGGAGTTCCCTGATTCCACTGACACCTAGAAAATATGAACATGCAAATTCATATTCTGAGCCATTCCTGGGATCTGTGAGGTGTACATGAAATAATGTTCACACTGTGTGAGATTGCCATTTACAAAGTCTGTCTAGTGCACTTTCCACTACTTTGTGTGAGAAGTTATTTAACCTTCCCTCTGTCTTTCTCCTTTTCTGCCAGGAGGAAATAAACAGTATCAATCGTACTGTGGACACTTATGTTTTTATTGTAACTTGTTTTTTGCATGGTGTCAAAGGTATTTCCCACTTACTGTTTCTGTGGGGGTTTTTGGAGACCCAGGTGCAGGTGGAATAGGTGAATGGCTGAGTATTTGGCATTAAGCTCTAGCCTGATAAACTGCTCAAGCAGGCAGTGCTGCTGAGGAGAAGTCCTATCCTGTTCACACCATAGTTGTTTGTCTCCACTTTTCACTTCATTTTCTGCCTGGATTTTATCATGCTTTTGCAGGAAGAGGAAGGATAGGCAAGTGGGGAAGCACTGCTACCTGTGAGAAAGTAGAAGCCAGGAGTGCTCATGGTTTAGGCCAGTGAAAGTTACTTACTCTGCTCTGCCTTCACACACTTTCTCCCTCTTATCTGTTCACAGCTACCTCATATACATTGCTTTCACATATGAGCTATTATGACAGTGTAGCTGTAATAAAGCTATTTTGTCTCTCTGCTTGCTTGTATCCTAGTTGCTTGTTTGGAATACTAACTTTGAAAAAATTATGGGGGATGAAGTGAAACTGACTGTCAGCAAAACTCTCTCTCTGATCTCAGTGAGAGAGATGTGAATGCGCAAGCAGAACTAATTAATGTGTTTTCTCTCAACTTGTCTTTCTTGTGCAGGACAATGAAGACTACCCGCTGATCAGAACTGGACCCTATTGGAAGAAGTTCAAGGCTAATTTCTGTGAATTCATTGCAGTGCTTGTCCAGCAGTGCCAGTGCAGCATCCTGTATGATAACTACTTGATGGACACCATCATCTCGCTGCTTACAGGTTTAGCTGATTCCATGGTCAGAGCATTCAGGCACACAAGCACTTTGGCAGGTAAAATCACTTGCAAAGTTGCTGTAGAGGTGCTGAGTTTTATTGACTTGTTTACTAACAAAACTGCTCTAAATTGAAAAACTTTACTTGAGCAGTTCTCTTGTGCACTGAGAGTACCTTCCTCCTAGTGTGTGTTATATAAATGTCTATAATATAAACTGTTTGTTCCCATGTGTATCTGAATTGAATTTGAATTTGAATTTGAATCATTTTCAGTTGATAGTTCTAACACCGTTTTTTCTTTATAAAGAAACTTTCTTTAATGCCTGACATAAATTACTTCAGAATTTTGCTGTTCTGAGTATTATATTTTTCAGTAACTGATTTTTCACAGTTTTCTATTTTGTTGTTTTTCTCCCTCCACTAACTAATGGGATGAGGTTGCAGCAGGTGCTTCACCTTAAGAAGCTTCCTTTGGAGAATTGCTATTCTTGTGGTCTCTGTGCTAAAAAGAATGTTGCTTGTTACACATTTTTGTTTCATGCAGTGTGATGATACTAAAGGTACTACTTTTTTCCCCTTAAGCCAGTAAATACCCTCTTTTCCATGCAAAGTGCACTTAAAATATAATTTATTCTAAAGTATGCTGTATGCTTTGAGGGCTCAAAAAACTGACTTGAAATCTGTTCAAACCATCCAGTAATCCTTAGAGGAATGTGAATTTTTGTCCATTCCAGTAGTATATTATGATTCCCAGCCATTTCTGAGCCAGCTTCACTGTTTTTTCAATTTTTTTTTTTTTTGGTTACCAGCAATCAGCTGTTCCACAATTCTAGATTCTTTTGCAGAAAAGTCAGAATTACATAAACTTCCATGAGAGTTTCCCAGTAAATTACTTCCCTGACCAGAACTCTGACCAAAATTTGTAAATCACCAGAAATAGAAGTTAATTTTCCCTTTTTGATCATTGTCTTCCTTTAAAATAATCACTGTATTTTAAAACAAATTACTATAATCTAGTAGTTCTCATATTTTCAATAGAAACTGGATTTGGCTAACCATATCCTTTTTGTGGTGCAGTGGTGAATATATTTATGCTGCATATCTCTGAGCTAAGCTAATTGTGCTGGGTTTGTTTCTTTTTTAGCAATGAAACTTCTGACAGCAGTTGTAAGCGTTCATCTGAACCTTGATGTCAACAAGCACAATGCTCAAAGATTGTATGAGGTGGAGAAGAAGAGGCTAAGTGGCAAGAGGACCAGTTACAGACTTGATCAGCTAGAGAGAAAAAGGAAAGAGGTTAGGGACGTGTCTTGTATGGGAGATTTATGAAAGTGTAAATGGATTGCTGGTTGCTTGCTTCTGGGTTCCTGCAATTCTTTGAGGGTCATATGTTTATCTAATGCATGGCTGGATTAAGTGGTACAAGCGAGACTAAGGTAATAACTGTCCTGTGTACTGTTAACCTGTGATGTCTGTCCTACTGGTTGCTTTTCTTAATTGGCATCCTTAGCCCTTGATCTTCACACAAATATGGATTTACACACAAATTTAATTGTCTCAGTAGCTCTGGTGTTGTGGGAGTGCAGTTCTGTATATGTTTGTACAAATTACAAGCCCAAATTTTAGCGATGAATCAAAAAAGACAGAGGCGAAGTGTCATCTCTGTGCAAGTAATGCTTTATAAAAATGGACTGAACTTCAGGGATGTCCTGTATCATTTTGCTTTTCAGTTTTTGTTGTTTCTTCCCTGCTCAAAGACAGCTCCTTTTCAACTCCCAAAGGCAGAGCTATAACTGTAAAAAATAACTCTGACTTGAGGGAGAAGGTGACTTGATGAATGAACATCAGGTATAGTTCCTTGTCTCCTAACCTTAGAATCACTTATCTCTCTTCTGAGTTTTAGATGTCTGTGGGCTTCTGTGTTGCAGAGACAATACCCTTTTTGTGGAGAGGAGTGTTTGGGTGAAACACGATATTTTAGTGTCATTGTAAGTCTGGTTTTATGGGACAGAGGAAGTGAGTGTGTTGGAGGGAAAACCCAAACTTGTCACCCTTCCTGATGCTGTTGATGAGAGAATATTTTTATTAGGTGACTTTCAGAATTATTTAGGATTTTCAGAAACTCCTACCTACATTTTCAGTTTTTTAATACGCTCATTGTGTATTTGAAAATTCCTTTGTCTGCCTTTTTTCCATCTCTGTTCAAGTACATGAGAAGAGAATTTGGATCTGTATATGAGGATTGTTTAATAGTTGTGCTGTATCTTTCTGTGTGATTTCTGGTAGACTGTATCAAACAAGTACCTTGTTTCCCAAGGCTAGCAGCTGATATCCAGTAAAGCTCTCCTCAGGATGTAGCCACAAAAAGGCCAGTTGCTAGTGCAGATACAGACCACTCATTTTATGTTGTTACCGTGTGTAAACACCAGCAGTTTGCATCACAGTAGTATTCCAAGGGCCCTGATGCAAATTTTTCATGTGTAATGAGTTGTGGGACCAATATTAACATTCAGTTCTCTTTGTGTTTCAGTATGAGCATAAGCTTCTAGAGATACAGAACATGATGAATGCGATTTTCAAAGGGACATTTCTAAACCGTTACCGGTAAGAGTGAAAATAAAGCTGTGACGTGTATCTGCATTCCCCAGAAACTCTTGCTCAGATTGTACAGATACGAGAATCAAGTTAAACATCCTGGAGGCACTGATGGTGTCAAGGAAAGTGTAGCAGTTAAATTATTCTTAAGAATCTGGGCTTCCAAAAAGACCTTTTGAGTATGTTCTTTCAGTTCTTCCTGCTGGCTGTTGAGCAGTGTGTTTATGAATGAGAACATATCCAGAATTGCAAAATAGTTTGTGGCTAAAAGTGGTCTAAGTATTGATTGAAGAATAACTTACAATATTAATATGAAGATACTTGGAATATTTTGAACTATACATGCTTTTGAAATTCCAGAACATAAAAATATTGCAAATAATATAATTGGTTTAAAGTTAATTTTTAATGTATTAATATTATGATTTTATAATTTCACAGTGATGTTATCCCTGAGATCAGAGCAACTTGCATTGAAGAAATTGGCAGCTGGATTAAAACATACCCAGATGCTTTTTTGAATGATAGCTACTTAAAATATGTTGGGTGGATGCTGTATGATAAGGTAAAGTTTAAATTTTTTTTTTGCTTGGGCCAGTAATATAGGTTTTTTTATTTTAATTTTTTTTTTAAGGAATCCTAGCGTTTAAATTCTTGATAGATGCTTAAGACTGTGGTGGTACAAAAAACTTTCTTCCCTGTTTCAAGTTCTATTTTAAAAGCCATTTTAACGCTTAATAACAGAGAACATTTTTTCCAGTTCTGTGTGAATCCCTGTATGTGCAGTTATGTTTATATGCCACTGAATTGGCAGTTATTTCTGAACTGTAAAATGGCTTATATCCTTTAAGAGGGTTAAATGTTGACTGAAATTCTGCTTTTAGGCTTGGTGGATATTTAAAATTTTGTTTTGATTTATAAAAAATGAACAAATAAATATTACCTGTAGTAGAATAGTCTTCAATATTGCATTTCTTATCTGGAGTTAGATACAGAGACTATTTACAGGAAGTCCAGCCATTTCACAAAGGATTTTCTCCTTTTCCTTATAGTTTGTTTTTTCTTGTGTGTAGAGGCATTTTTAAAAATCCTCCAAATACCATCAAAACAAACAAGCAAAAAATCCCAAAAGAAGTCAGTAAGTCCAAAACACCAAGCAGTAGAACAAGAGGCAATGGGCAAAAACTGATAGATACCCAGAAAGTTGCACTGGAACATGAGGAGGAACTTCTTTACTATGTGGGTCACTGTTCCCTAGAGAAGATTGCCCGGAGAGGCTGTGGGGTCTCCCTCACTGGGGATGTTAGAAGTGTCTGGACACACTCCTGTGCTAGGATGACCCTGCTGGGGCAGGGAGGTTGGACAGGATGATCCCCTGTGGTCCCTTCCGGCCTGACCCGTCCTGTGCTTCTGTGAAAATACTCCTTTTCTCCTGCTTCGAAAACTCATGAGAGACTTCAGGGGAATAGCAGCATTTATGGGGAGCGGCACATTAGCGAAATGGACACGCTGTACGCCTGCAGGCCGCCTTTGAAGGTGTCCGCGGCTCGTGTGTCCGTGCGGAACGTGGCGGGGTTTGCGCGGAGCGGATCAGGCTGTGCCGTGCCGGCGGCCAGCAGGGGGCGCGCGGGGCTCCCGCCGCCCGCCGGCCCTCTGGACCTGCCGCCTGGGTTTGGAGGGCCACGGATCGGCCCTCTGGACCTGCCGCCTGGGTTTGGAGGGCCACGGATCGGCCCTCTGGACCTGCCGCCTGGGTTTGGAGGGCCACGGATCCACCCGGAGCTGGCCTGTGTTCCTGCATACATTGTATCTGATCACAGTATCTGTTCAGTACGTGTTCGCTTTGGAGAATTCTCAAAAGAGAAAGTAGTTTTTTGGAAGGTGGTGGGTCTTCATTTGCAGTACACTGCAGTGAAGATTAACAGCTGGTGTCTCTGATTAATGCACACAGCTCACCCAGTGCTATTTACTGGAAAATGGAAATCGTTGTTTTATTTCTAAGGGTTTTTTTATCTGAAAGCAATGCAGATGCAAGGAGAGTGAGATAAAGTTAGTTGTCTTCCATACTCTGCATTTGGCTGAGACCTGATAGTGTGCCACTACTGGTGGCTGCTGTCCTGGCTGTGCTTTGTGATTTGCAGCCACTGTCAAATTGCCTGATTTCAAAATGAGAGCACCAGCAGGGTTTGCAGTGTTTTTATATACTTTCTTGGATTTTTGAGGGGGGCTGGGGAGTGAGAGCAGTTTTTAAAATTGTTTTGCCTTGAAAGACAGTTGGGTTGTCTTTGCTATCCAGGAATAACTCAGAAGTAGACCTTCCCGGTTCATAATCTGGGGAGTGTTGACCCAGCAGTCCTATCAAACTATCCAGACCCCAGCCTGTATTTGTAAGGTTTATTGAAAGGTCCCATCTCGGTGATAGTGGTGGGGCTGAAATCTCATAACCAAATGTGTTCAAGCAGTGCTGGAGCCTGTGCAGAGCTCTCTGAGGACACTAGAGCTGCCCACCACTTCACTGATATTTTCTGTCATCAAGTCAGGATCAAAATATGCTATGATATAGCTGAGGGACAGTGTATGTGTTCAGGGTATCCTGAAAATGTGCTTACATAATTCCCCTTCACTCTGTCACAGCTTTGAAGCCTTCAAACAGGCAGGTTTTTTGTCGAGATTAGAATGGTTGTTCTAGTAAGGGGAGTAGGTGGCTGGGTGTTTGTGTTTACTGATGCTGCTGTTGAAGAACTTGAAGGTAGTGAGTTATTCTTGATCATTCAACATTACCTCACATCCTTCCAAAACTATGGGGAATGTTGAATTTAGAAAAGGGGAGGTAGTTGAAAAGGAGAAAATGCAGATGAAAACATAGAAAAATAACAGAAGTAGTCAAATAAATAGTTATTTGTTTCTATTTACTAGAGTTAATTTTCTCAGCAGTTAAAGAAACATACATGTGGGGGGTTGTGACTGAGAGCTTTTGGGTGGGAGCAGGATACCTCAGAAGGGAGGTGGTACATTTTAATGTGTTACACTTTGTGTCTGCAGGCCTATGCTTGGCTCCACCTGACTGACAAATGACGTTACCAGGCGCATGCCAAGAGCTGTGACCATTCAGCAAACCAGTGCACACTGTTGTCCCTTTCCCCACACACAAATTCAGTCCCTATTCACAAGCAGAGTGTTGTGAAAAAGAACCAAGGGCAGCTGAAGCTAGTTTTGCAGTACATTGGCTGAGCTGAGTTTGTGCCAGTGTGCAGTGATGGGTGCCACCTTGGGACTGTCTGTGCACGAGTTCTGTGCTGTGCAGCCCTTGTGGCAGTAGGAAGCAGCAGGTGTGGGCAACAGTCTCTTCCTAAGAGATTTTTAAAATTAAAGTACAATGTAGAGTAAGTACTGCTGATGTGTTGTTGGCAGATTAGAGAGCAGTGTACACTGTTATCTGTTGATCTTTCATTTTATATTTCTAGCAAAAAGCTGCTGTAAGCAAAACTGTTAATCAAAGCTTGCCACTGGGTATCATCCTTGGCTTTCCGTCTAAGCAGGTGAACAGGAACTTGTAGCAATGGATAGCCTATGTGTAGGTGGTCTCCTTTCTTGGATTTCCATGTTTATTCTTACTGATATTGTTAGCAAGAGGAACTAAAAAAGAAATACGAAGAGACTGATTCAAAGTCTGCAGTTCATCTTAGTGTCTCTGCTGATATGCTTAGCATTATAAATTTACAGAACACATGATTTTCCTATGTTGGATCATCAAAATCACTTTCTTAATGCTATTTAAAGCATTGTCCTCTGAATGATGTAACAATATGCATGAGATAATTGAAAATCTGGCTAAGGAAAAGACTTTTTGAGGCATCTGTGAAGCAGCAGTCCTAATAGTATGAAGTAACACCTTGTGTGGATAAATATATTTTGCCTAAATTAACTAATTAAGCTGAATTCAAAGCAACCCTTTTCCTAGAATACTTAAAATACCATGTTCTAGTGTAAAACAGAAATAGAGAAAAGGCATGATACTTAACTCTGTAAGAATCCACAATGATAAGCCAGTGTATTTTTAAGTTGTACCTCTTCCTCTGGGAATCTAGAGAAATCCATAGTTTCTAGGACTCCTTGTCTGTGTTTAACAATTGTCCCAGTCAACTGTTGACAAGAAACAAGCAAAGTCTGCTGTATGTAAGGGTGCTGGTTGTACTTAGTATACCATTCATACTCCTGTCTTTGTATATTTAACAGATGAATAGCACAATCCCTGTATCTTTGCATTCTGTTGCTTTTATTAACTGTGAGTTCTGTGAGAGTTTCGTTGACTCTTAGGGAGCCTTTCACAAACTTTGATGTTACCTTTAAGTTTGACTCACTGCAGGCTTCCTCTGCGTGTGTGAGAGAGAGATGAGTGTGTGTACACACAAACAAACTGGTACTGATGTCACTTATAAAGAAGACGAGGCAGCATTTGGATAGTCTGCTGTAGGCACCCACAAAGAACTCTTATTTACATGATATAAATTCTGATAGTGACTAACAAAGATACATGTCTTTTACTGTTAGCCAGTTTCTCTTTGTCTTGCAGCAAGCTGAAGTGCGGTTGAAGTGTCTTCTGGGACTGCAGGGAATTTATAGCAAAAAAGAACTTGCTTCCAGGATGGATCTCTTTACTAACAGATTCAAGGTAAATAAATTATTGTTTGCTGTTTTTTTAATTATAGTTAATTAATTATAGGGCCTGATGTTTTGATCAGAGCTGATCTCCCCACTCTCTTGACTGAGAGGAACTTAGACTTCTGCAGACTAAATAGATGAAGAAGTTTTGCAGGGATGTTTCCCTCTATTTCTGTGAACTCTTCCATTTCACTTTAGTTCACACAAAATAGTGTTAGCATGCACTGTGGTCAGTTATCTCCACCATTTATCCAGATTGGCCCAGGTTTTTTTTTACAGGATCTTTGGCAGATGACAAAGAATTTCATATACTAAAGATCCTCCTTTTGCTGCCCCTGATAATGGGTTGACCTTGTAGATAGTGGACTGGCTGTCCATGTATCACACTGATGTGGGAATGGCTCTCTCTTGATCTACCATGTCAGTATGAATCTTGAAGAAGGATCCCTTATTTCCTTTCTGAACAAATCAGGTGATACACTGTAGTTTTGAGAGCCTGTTTTGTGGCTTCACTGGCCCTGTATTCTGCCTTTATCATATTCCAATGTCCCAACTCATTTAAGAAGTAAGCCTTTCACTTTTTGTAACCCTGGCCTTGCTAAGGATTTTGTCAGTTGCTCTTACACTACTAGCAGGGTTGCACCTTCTCAGTATTTGTATAAGAAAGCTCAAGATGATGTGGTTGATATCTCCATCCCTGTGAATCAGGACATGATTCAATGTCAGGACAAATCAATGCCTGCATGTGGTGGCAATCCATGGTCTTTTTGCAAAAGATGCAGGGCTTACCTGTGTGTGTCAAAGCAGTTGCTAATAGTGAAAAATGCCTATCACATATCCTCAAAGAACATGAAATAGATTAATATTGGTATCTTAGTAATAACTTATTCAGAATTAAACTCGGCTATCTAAGATTGACCCCTGTTTTAAATGACTATGTGGTAGTCCCTTACCTTTCTGTCTGCTGTAGGATGTGTAACCAAATGCAGGATTGGTATTCAATAAAGACTGATGAAATAGCTCCAGGCTGTTTGTGCTATGATCTCCCTGTGTGGAGGATGCAATGTAAATGGATTATTGCAAACTCCATCCCCCAGTCAAAAAACCCCCACCCAAAAGCAACTCCTTCCCCTCTAAACAAAAGAAATCCAAACAGCTACACACAAAATACTTTTGAAGTTTAAATCATGCTTTCTCAATGATGAGGAGTGTAATCATATAACCAGCCATCCATGTCCTGCAAACAGGAGTTGCACATGCTCCCTCTGTTACCCTTGAGTGTTCAAACTCAGGCTTTGTGGATTTAGACACCTTCCAACTGGATTGTGAGAAAAAGGAAGGTGCAAAAGAAAATGAATGTAGAGATGTAGAAACCATATGTTAAATGGGGAAACTGTTAGTCCCAAATCAAGCAAGTCTAAAGGTGTAATAGATCTTAAAGTTATAGGCCACACTGAGGTGTGCAAGTTTCTGGTTTCATGGGATGGGTAGTTTTCTGAGCTGTTTGCATGTGTACTAAGTTACAATATTGTGAATTCTGGAGGTCAGCAATATTGCTGCTGTGCTGTGAGTTATCTTTATGACTTTAACTGTCTTTTCAGCAAGGCACTGACTTCTGTAATGTGTAGATGCAGGCACTTTACTGTTAGTGGGAGAAACTGATTAGATAATGCTTGTAATTTGAGGCTTACCTTCATTTAACATACAGAAGTGCCAGTAGTAACATCTTAGAAACAAGTTGTCAGTCACTTTCAATTTGTAGTGTGTAGTTAATTTCTTGTGAATGCATACATTACATTTATAAAAAATATCATATTACTGCATGATTAATTCAGTTAAAAAATTAACATGCTGTTAATTTTCAGGGGCTGGGGAACTACTTGGTAGTAATCAAGTTGCCTTATGTCTCTTAGGAAGTAGCTGCTGAAATAAAAATAAATCTCTGCTGTACTAGTGTAGATGATCTAGCTGTAGCAAAAATACATGTTTATTGAGAACAAACCATGTTACATCTTTTTATTGTCATTTTACATCCATTAGGATCGAATTGTGTCCATGCCTCTGGACAAGGACCATGAAGTAGCAGTTCAAGCCATGAAACTCTTGATGCTTATGTCACAGTAAATAATTTCTTTTTTAATTTACTGTATTGTTTTAATGGCAACAAGATCCAGGTACAAACCTGATGAATCCTCCTGTAATCAGTTACTTGTTGGGAAACAGTTGCTTCTGGCAGGATATGAGTTACAGTTAAGGCTGCTCAGGACATGACATTTTCTTTTGTGGGAAATGGCAATGTTAAGAAAACCCTTGTGCTGAGATTCAATCTGAGAACTATATTTTTATATCTACTTTTCCCTCTGAAAGGAAATTCCTCCTTTTTTAATTTTAGCTTTTCTCAAAAAGAGCATTTGACTGTCTTGGGGGAAGTTCCCACTGAAGATTGGGTCCCCACCCCATCTTCTGTCCCAGGACTGCCAGGCCTTGACCAGGAGCTTGGAGAACTCTACCATCTTCCCTGTCTCTGCACCTGATGCAGGAAGCTTTGAGCTTCAAGACTGTTGCTAGAATTTGGACTTTGAGATTCTTGGCTCCAGGGCAGAGAACCTGGTAGCCTTTGAGCCCTTAGCAGACTGACTGACAGGGAACGAGCAAGTACGTGATTTTGCTGAGGTGGAAAACTAACAGAAGAATTGTTCCCTTGGGAAATTTACCTGCCAGCCATAGATTTGGTAGGATAATGGCAAGCTGGAAATGTGGGGAAGAATTAGACTTAGTATTACAGAAGTATATAAATCTTATTCTGATACATCCTTGAGTAGCATGTTTATTTTAGAAATGTCTTTATTTGCAAAATAAATGTGTAGAATAAATTTTTATCCCTCTTTTTCAAAGCAAAATGGGAATAAAAACTTCACTGCATTCCATTGGTTAATACAGTTGAGATGTTAGGACTCAGTGTCTCCTCTGTCTGAGAATGTAAGTTGAATTTTGGTGATGGAGATGCTTATTTCCATGTACAGCATGACACATTATCCAATAACCTTGTGGGATTTGCTTCTCTATTTAAGGCAGAAGTATTAGTCATTGCTAGAGGAGCATGTAGACCTTAATGGTCCAACTAATATGATGCTGTAGATATTTACATTAAATTTCAAGTATGTTTGTATACTGAGGTGCTGCTTTATAGTCTCCTGTCTCACTTCACATTCCACTGGTTTGAGTGGCGTTTTTCCAGGCCTCCTTCAATAGGCACATCAGAACAGCATATGATGCTGTGAACTCTGCACCCTCTTCTGAAGGTAGTTCCGTTGTTTGGCCCTCACTAGTAGTAGCCAGGGTTATATTGTTCCTGTGTTCACAATGTCCATTTCTACATCCCTTGGTTCCCCATGGTGCCTAGCTGTTGGAACAAAGCACAATGCTGTGTTCATGGATAACATGTCCCTGTGCTAGGAGGAGCAGCTCACCATTGTTGAAGTACAAAGATTCCATACACCAGTTATGGCTGCACTTGTTCCGTATCTGAATTAACAAGAGCTATATTGGCACTGCAGCTGTTTATCATCTCTGGCTTTATTATAAGGGATCATGTTCTCATTAATGCAAGCTGCAGCTATAAAAGTTTGATCAATGTTTCTTTTTCCCTGAAGCAATTTTTTCTGAATTTTGCTTAAATATGGTTTCCAGTGTGAATAAATGCCTTCTAAAGTTTTCTGAATTATATTTTTCCATCATAAGATGCAAGTTTCATAAGTAAAATTAATACATTATGAAATTATTTTAAATTAAGCTGAGACATAGCAAATACTTTCTTTCTTTTTGCTCATCTGTTGCATAGACATCCTGCTTTGTTCCACTGTCCCCTCCCCAGTTGCTCTGAGCCCTGCTGATTTGGCTTAATTATTGGAGTGGTGAAAGTGTGAGCTGGGGACTCAATAAGCAAATTCAACAACATCTCTTCTCTTTGCTAAGAGTAATGCTGACCAGTCTATAACTCTGTGTGAAGAGAATGCAGACAATCTAGCCACTCACATGTACAGGCTTCTTAATAAGAGCCTGCATCAAAGGATCCTTTTCTAGCAGGGGAAAAGCTGATGCCTTAGTACCTACAATAGTGGCAGAAAGGACTTGCTGCTGGCACTGCAGAAGCAAAGACCTGCAGGGCTGGTGTGTCTCATAGCTCAAAACTCTTGTCTGGATGTTGAGCAGTAGTGCTGCTTGATACATGCAGCAAAGCATAAAATGGAGTTGGGGACAGCAACTCCCCTGCCTTAAAGGGGATAATAGAGTAATAAATGACAGCTTGTATAAATGGCATGGTTACTAGTATGCATTGGTGTAATAAAATTTTTGTCACTTTTGTCATGCTGTCATGGCTTCTCTTTGAATGACTAATTTTTGTCATCTGCAAATTTGGCAACTGAATTCAAGTGGCCCAACTTGCAGTTTTAGTGAGATGTGAGAGACCTTCCAGATCAAGTTTCTATTTTTAAAGCTACTGGCAAGAATCTCTATCTGAATTCTCTATATTTGATCTGGAATAATTCATTAATTTAAAAAAAAATAATATAGTCTTCACTGGTGAGGTACTGACCTTCAGAACATGTCTCTAATCTTGGAATAAATATTTTGTTATGTCATGACACGAGTCATCAAGAAGCAAGGCCCAGGAATAGCTTTTTTTCTTCCAATTACTCTGTTGGGTAATTTTTCTTGGGAAAAATATGTTATGTCAGTAACTTTCTTTGACTGACTTCCATAGTTGTCAACTATGTCCACCTGCATAGGGTGAGCATAGCAGCAAGACCTTGTTGGTAATTGACTATTTTTGTGATGTTTTACAGTGGCAGCAGAGCTGTGTTCTATGTATGTTAGTAACAGGTTTGAGCATTTCTCAACCATCACTCCATTCCAGTACTGTGGAATGTACACTGACTACTCTGTGTACTACAGCCCCATAAAGCTGCTGTGCCTTTACATTCTCTTGATAGCTAGAGAGGTAGTGAAAACACTGATCTTTTCATTTCACTTATAGGCATTACATTATTAAAAAAAAATCCCAGTGCTGATTCAGAACTCTCTTGCTATGCATATACTTAGTTTTTTTCAAATCCATATTTGTATTTTCTTCTTGTGTATCTCTGTGAGCTGAGATTTTTTTCCTTCTTGTTTATTGCATGTTGTNAGCTCAAAACTCTTGTCTGGATGTTGAGCAGTAGTGCTGCTTGATACATGCAGCAAAGCATAAAATGGAGTTGGGGACAGCAACTCCCCTGCCTTAAAGGGGATAATAGAGTAATAAATGACAGCTTGTATAAATGGCATGGTTACTAGTATGCATTGGTGTAATAAAATTTTTGTCACTTTTGTCATGCTGTCATGGCTTCTCTTTGAATGACTAATTTTTGTCATCTGCAAATTTGGCAACTGAATTCAAGTGGCCCAACTTGCAGTTTTAGTGAGATGTGAGAGACCTTCNTTGTGTATCTCTGTGAGCTGAGATTTTTTTCCTTCTTGTTTATTGCATGTTGTCTCAATTGAATGCCAGTCTTTGGGCTGGTAGATTTCTGTTTTTACACAGCATGATGTGATCCTGAAACTGAAATGAGCCTATGAGGTTTAGCATAATAGAAATTATTAATGGTCCTGAATTATACATAATTGTTAGCATTAATGTTGCAAAGGATCTGACAGGAAATAGAACTGGAAGGAAATAAAGAGGGAGAAAACATGAGTGACAATGAGAGACCCAGATAAAAAAACATTGCCTTTTAGGAGGCAAATTAGTTTAGTGTACCTACTGCTAAGACAAATCTGTTAATTTTTGTGTGCTTAACTACTTAAAAGCATAGAGGGATTTTGGAAAAGAGCAGCAAAAGTAATTAGGTAACTGCAGTAGATGCATGGGGAAAGGTTCCAGGTGGTGTGGGTAGGGGCACAAATCTACAATTAGCTTGAATATGTAAATAGCCCAGGGGAAAACGACTTTGATTTACTTTAGTTACATGTAGCTAGAAATTAAACTGAGTTTTAAACACAAAACACTTCAGTCTGCCACAGTATAATTACAGTGTATTGCAACATTGTAATCCCATTGTACAGTGGGTGGGAAAGGACTATTGTTACATTTTAGTGGCAACCATATTGTCATTTTGCTGATCACCAA
This sequence comes from Buphagus erythrorhynchus, assembly GCA_013400855.1. Lineage (NCBI taxonomy): Eukaryota > Metazoa > Chordata > Aves > Passeriformes > Sturnidae > Buphagus > Buphagus erythrorhynchus. The sequence goes on from VZTT01044325.1 coordinate 69,067, forward strand.
AGTGTGTCTTGAAATACCTGCAACGAGAGCCGAGGAGTGAGAGTGAGAAACAGAACAGTTTAGTAGTACATGGTTTTTGTACTTAAAATTTTTATTGCAGACATTAGAATATTTTCAACATACTTTTTTATGGTTGATAGTGCTCTGTGCACAAATACTGCTTTAACAATGCATCTGCAGATTTGGATGTTTAACTTGACTTAATTTTAACTGCAAAGTGAACAGATTCTTTGTTGACTGAGATGCTATACCTTGGATTGTCATCACCATGATGTGTACCAGATCTTAGAAACAAAGACTAATGTAAAACTCTGTAAAGTGTGTCAGGTGTGTTTTTATTTTACTCTTGTGATTTTGATGGTTATTCTTGGCATGAGCAACAGCACAGACTAAGTCAAGCAACTCCTTAATTAATCCAAGTCATAACCTCTTGCATGCAACAAAATGAAACAAAAAGCAAGATATGAAATCTTTCAACTGATGCCATATGCAGAACAAAATGGGTCTGTGATCTCCCTCTAGGATATCCCAGTTTCTTCTTTGTGACATGTTCACACTGAAGTGCAGAGAAAATGGTATGTCATGAGATTGGTATGTGGACAGCCTTGCCTGTTTATTTTTAGGCTCCTAAACACTGGCAGGCACTTCTGGCTTAACCTTTATCTGTTGCTTGGCATTCTGAGGCCTGTAAATTTGCAGCAGTATTACTGCTGTATTTGAAGTATTCTTTGTGTGGTTGATGGTTGCCTTATGGATGTAAAAAAGAAAGGCACCCATTTAGTGTGCTAGTGTTAGTGCTGGTGGTAGCAGGTGTAGTCAAGTGCTGCTGCTTGCAGAGGTAAAACACCTGAGCAGTCATTTCAGAGGGAGTTGTGAACCTAAACCTTATCATGGCTCAGAGAGTAGTGGTTGAACAGTAATAATAGTTGTAGTACATGCAGGTATTCCCTCCCACTCAAGAAAGAAAAAAACCAAAAGATCAGGGGCTCAAGTGGTGTCAGGAGTGTCTGTCAGTTTGAAAGAAATGGCTTCTTCTCCCTTCCTTTGCTTCTCTGCTGTTTGGGAGTGCTTCATTTGTAGCTGGAGCAGCATCTCACCTACTCATGTCTCAAGGAGAGAGCAAATAACACTGCACTAGGTTAATATAATGGGTAAATTCCCAACCTCTTAGAAGACAAAAAC
>VZTT01044325.1:79914-89992 GCA_013400855.1 Buphagus erythrorhynchus
GGGGATATGAATAGCTTGCTGGCTGAGCTGAACAACAGAAGCCTGCAGCTGATCTGATCAACTGTGCCGTCATGAACAGGTGTCATGCCATGGTATGAGAGTTAACACTGGCAGGTTTTTATTGGACACAGGGATATTGCAAAATGTGTCAAGCCAAAAAATCCCCTAACCACAGATTGGATTAATTTTATTGGTCTTAAATAGAGATCTATGTCAATGTGGGAGAATGTGTACTTACGAGAAACAAGATAAGTGCAAGACCAGGGATTCTTCGACTCCTCCGTAGTGTGATCTATATCTAAATAAAGAGATTTTTCTCCTGGAACTCCTCCCTTCTAATTCCTGCTTGTATATTTCGTCCCCCAGAATCACATAATATACTTGTGGAAACTACAGCAATTGCATCTATGGGAAAGTATTTAATATATTTTTAGCTATCTTTGAATGTGATCTGGCAGCTGGAAGCAAGGAAGGTCAGCACCATGTGAACACTTAGCTTTCCAGAGATCCTTAACAACTGTGTGAGGGACCATGTTAGACTAATTGCTGCTTTTTACTTTGTGTTAGCAATTCTGCAGTCTAGGGAAACTGCCATTGGTTTATTAATGACAGGGATTTTCCCTTACACAAAATTTCTGTGCAGTTATATTGTTTTCTTTTGATTGCAGAGCAAGACATGAGTAGTGTGGTTAAAGGAGGGCTGGAGAAGAGTGATCCAAGCTTGTGGGTTGGTTGGGAAAAGAACATAGTAGTTGCCTTGCCCACACTGGCTAATTCCTTTCTCTTTCCCAAACTTCTATGATTTAGGAAGGAGGATTTTGTACGGACGCAGGAGAAATTTCCCGGATGCACTCTGCTTTGAGAAGAGTAGCGGCTTTTCATAAGTGAGATGTTTATTTACACAGTTTATTTCCCATATACTCAAAAGTGTCAGCCTTACACATGCAAAATGAGAATTGCCTGTTGGGTTTCCTGGGGTTTTTCACAAGAGAATGAAAATGATCCCTAGGAGAGGTGCTGCAAGATTCAGTTTCTTCTTAATAGAACTGTACTCTTGGATATAGAATTATTTTGGGACTCATTACTGAGCATCAGCCCTAATGTGGCTGAGAAGTGTATGCTACAGAATTGAGATGTCGGAGTGGACAGAGATCCCCTCTGTGGTGCCTCTGTCCTAGCTGGATGTTTTTCCACAGCCTTACTGACAGTACGGGTGGTCAGTCTGAAGAGGATATAGTGAATGCAGTCATTCTTTGCAGCAGGTGTAATCTGCTTTTTATTTTTAGTTTATCTCATCTTCTTTTGTTAAGAGATGATTTTTCAAAACCTTGGTTCTCCAGAGATTGGTAAATTGTCATGCAAGATAGTACAGAGGTTAGGGGAATTGGGCCTTCTTCTCAATGTGTTTTTTACCTGTCCAGCATGCTGGGGCTACTCTGGTTTTGCAAAGAGAGTACTCAAGTATTCTTGAGTTGAGAATACTCAAGACTTTTAGAAACAATCTCTTAGAATGGGCTGAGGAAATTGTTCTTTAGACCTTTTTGGGCATTTAAAGAGAGTATGTGAAAAGTATAGCAAAAGATACAGAACTCAAGCTTCTTTCTCCTCTCTTCATAACACTGCAGTTTTGTGGTAGGAATGCAGACTGTAAAGCTATGGTCTAAAGGTTGCAGTGTCAGATGATGAAAAATTAATTTTCCCCCTTATAATTAATATTTAGTTGCTTAATGTTATTGCTATACATCATATGAAGGCAAAAATAGGATACATTTAAACTGTTTGATCAGGTGAGTCTTCATTTCTTGCTTAGTGTATCATTATTATTGCTTTTTCACCTGCAGTGCCCATGATCTCACCAAGTGGAATCTGTATGACAAGACTTTAAGGTTCCTGATGTTTGAAATGGAACATGGAAATTTGCCTGTTCTGGTGAGTAGTTAATATTTAACACTGAAAGATGTTTTTCTTGATGAAAGCACAAAGAAATATGAAGTATTAAGTAATCCTGTATATCAATGTCCTATGAGATAGGAAGACACTGTGTCCATTTCTCAGTCTGGGAAACTGAGGCTATCTTTGGTGTAACATTATTGGAATCTGTAAATCCATGCCTTTATATTAATTAATTTTGGAGATATTTCAGAACTGTGATAATCATCTGACATCTGGATTGATCCTTGGTCATGTTCAGTACTTCCTATGATTGCACAGTCTCAGTTTCAGTGCATCTGAAATTGTTGGGACCATGAGGAACCCCTTTTGGGTTGCATGTAAGCAGAAATTGGAATACTTTGGATCTGTTGCTTACATGTTGACTCTTGTTGTAGTGGTTTATAACTACCAGTTATCTCAACTGCAGCCTTTTGGTTATCTGGTTGCCTCACCTCAAACATTGTATGAAGATGGAGTTGTGTATTCTAGGATTATGAGGTGAAATGCTTCAGTAGTTACAGATGCTAACCAGCCCCTGTTTGCAGGAGAGAACTTGGGGGGGGTTTTGGCAAGGAGTGAAGTTTAGTTGAGTAGAGAGAGCCTGCAGCCAGTGGGTAGAGGTGGACTCCTTTAGATGGAGCATTGGAACTCCAGTGTTTGACTTCTGCTCTGAACTGGCCTCTGGAGGAGTCTGCCTTTCATCAAAGGCTTCAAAGAAATCCCAAGGAGCTAAGCTAAAGTGAGCCTCTGGGAACACACTTTTTGATACGTGGATTGCTTTCCCTTCAACTCATCAAGATGTCAGAGAAGTTCTGCAGAAGCAGGACCTTAGTAATGAAGTTTCTCAGGGGGCAATGCTTGCTTGTAAATGTAAACCTGTTAAATTTACTTTAAGGATCTAAATATAACTGGGAAGTGTTCATGCAAGCAGCATGAAGAATGTCAGGCTTCAATGCTTTGTTTAGTCCTAAGCTTTTTGCGGCTGAGCCTTTCATGTAAAGGACATGTGTTTTTATTTGCAGATTATCCTACCAGCTCTCCAGTGCACATATTTTTCTCTCCTGTGGCGACTAGCTGCAGTTTCAGAAAATTCTCCCAAGGTTGGTCACTGATGTAATTTTGAAACCCAGAGTTGTGCTTATAGAAGTTGAAACTAATTTTCCTGTTCTGAGATTTCTTGAAAAAGCAAGCTTATAAGAAGATAGTTTGTCTGTTTTCTTGAGGAAACCAAATTGAATTGAGGCATTTTCTATCTTCTCCTCTTTTATTTTTCTTTTAAACTGGTGTGTGCTTTTTTTTTCAGTCTGCAGGAACAATGGTTCACTGCTATTTTTACTGCAAAACATGTGCATCAAATTCCTAGGGCTTGATGGAGATAAGGAGCTTGTCTTACTGCCAAAGTGTTTGTTGTTTTAAGCAACAAAGAATATTCAATGGAAACTCCAGGAAATTCTGTAGCTTTGTTTCTTTTTTTATTTTCTTGATTTACCTACATATTAGTGTCAGAAAAGTTGAGGAAAGTGGTAATTTTCTCATCAGTTGACTATTTACTTTCATAATTCATAAAGTACCAAGCTTGAGCAGGTATTTCAGAAGCAAGTCTAATTTAAGGGAAGGAAAATTCTTTTATGTTTTGTTTCATGTGTGTATGTGTGCCCTGTGGGGCTCCTCTTCACAATGATTTCTGACTCCACTGAGTGCTGCTTTGTCATTCTGTCCCCTTCCCTGGTGCTCCTGCACATACAGGACAGGGTGCTGACACGGACATTTGTGTGAGAAATGCTAGCTGGGAGTTACCCCTTTGGCCACTGATTCACTGCCTATTCCTGTCCCATTCCATTCCTGCGTGGATGTCCACATCTCTCACTGCTCTAACGTGTTCTGCCTTTCACTCCAGACACGATTAGCTTGACTTGGTAATGGGGCAGCACATTTTTTAATTGGCCTTTCATATGGAAGCAGATTTTGATTGGATGCAGATGTGACGGCCCACTCTGCAGGGCCAAATCTGGATGTTGGCAGGGAGAGAAGTTCCAAGAGCAAAAAGAAAAAAAAAAAATTCCTGGACAGCAGCTCTGTTATTTCCCACTTGCTCCTCCCCTAGCAGTGTTAAGGCAGTGTACTGCCCCTCACCTGGTTCTCCTCAGCATGTCCTGAGATGTATCCCTTTTCTTATAAGTGTAGAGCTGAATAGCATGCAATCTGACTCTCTTGTAAGGGCATTCCTTTTACACTGACAGCTCAGTGCAGTGCAGCTGGGACCTGGTGGAGGATCAGAAAGTCTTTTGTGGGGTTGTGAGCAAACCAAATAGTCTCCCATGCTGGATTCATCTTAACAAAGAGTGGTGTCTTAAGTTTCTGAGTGCCAAAGTTAAACTCTATTCCCTTTGTAGTCATTAGGGGAGGAATGGAGAGAACCAACTCCTGAAGGCAGTGCACATTGAACATTAGGTGGGATGGACCAGAGGTTTTTATGACTCTACTTCCATTGTTGTCACTGCTTTGTACAGATAAGATGAAGTGAATAAGAGAATACATGCTGCCCTCCCTATAGATGGAGAAACAAAGAGTTTGTGACTTGCTGAATTCCACTGGCCTCAGCAACTGTGACAGATGCAGTTGTTCATAGCTAGTAAGCTCTTCTGTGAAATGCCAGCTTCTTTCATCATGTCATCAGCTGTGCTATCTTAAATGAATAATATGAGTGGAAGAAAGATGCAACTGTTGTTTTTTCTGTAATTCTCTGTTGAATTATAGTCTCTAACATATTGATCCTTTTGTTTTTCTTAAATGTCTTTTTAGGAGACTCTTTTTCCACTAAGAATGGAGCTGAGACGTTTCAGTCAGATTTGCACATGCTTCCTCCACCATAAGGAAAAAGATGTAAGAGAAAAGGTTTGTGTTTTTCTGTCACTTAAGAGCATTTGTGCTCAGATCTCTTTTTAAATGCCTGCCTTTTTTTCATACTGGTGTTTCATTCTATTAATTTTTTTCTATGTTTTTGTCTCTTAGCAGAGAAATAACACCAAAAAAAATCCCAGTCTTCAACTATGTATTTTAAATAAAAACTAAAGTTATATTAGTTAAAATGCTACAAGTTAGTGCTTTAGTCAAGCATAGATTTGTGTCCGCATGAATCCATCTGCAGAATCAAGGCCTCAATCTGAATGAAAATCATTGTGTTTTCTGATTAGACCTGTCAGTGTACTGGTTGCTATCACTGTTTCATTAATGTTTTGCTATGAATATTACTTCAAGAAGTGGAGAAATTGTCCAGTGGTTCATGTGTTAAAAGAAGGTTATTTTAACATATTACAACTCTTCCTCTTGCCCACGGAACTTTGAAAATCTTAAGGTGGTATTCATGCATGATACTTGTATACGCTGCATCCTAACAAGTTTTTTAAGGATTTGGCTGGGGCATTTCACCACAGCTGAGGCAAAGAGAAATACTTAGTTTGCAAGGAAGAAGTGGGATGGAAAATTGCTTGTGTTTGATGGAAATGCAAAGTGGAATTGGCATGAAAAGTAACGTGGTCTCTAAATCCTTCTTTGCTTGGTACAGGCCTTCATGATACTCTGTGACTGGTTGCTGATTTTGAGTCACCTGGATTCAAATAATAATGAAGAAGCAGTTGGATTTCTAGGTTATCTTCCTAACACACTGCTTCAGGAAAAACTGTTTTCATTTATCAAGGAACATGTTTTCATGGATGAAGAAGAGGGAAAAAAAGGTTAGATGTCTTCATCACTGGAGAAACAATCTACCGTTTTTGCTATCATTTGTCATCTGCAGTGAATGTATCAGGGAAAAGGGCTGGCCTTTCTTTTGTGAGTTGCTTTGGTTTTTTTTCTGGTTGAGCCAAAGAAATCTGTAATTCTTTGATCTGTATGGACTGTGGATTAACCACAGAATATAGATGCCAATTTACCTGTACGATGAAAAGAGCTGAAGTAAAGCAGGGCTGGGTGAGTGAAAGTGTTTGGTGGACTGACTTCCATAGTCCAGATGATGGTGTTAGAGGAAGGCCTTGCAGCATTGCAGTGTGTCAGTGCATGGACCCTTCTAGGCCATCAGAGTAAAGAACCAGTGGATTTTGATTTTGGAGCTGTGGGGCAGATTTCACAGAATTATAGACTGATTTGGGTTGGAAGGGACCTTAATTATCATCTAGTTCCAAACACCTCTGCCATGGACAGGGACACCTTCCACTAGACCAGATTGCCCAAAGCCCCATCCAGCCTGGCTTTGAACACAGAATGGGGCATCCACAGCTTCCCTGGGCAAGCTGTTTCAGTGTCTCACCATCACCACAGTCAAGAATTTCTTCCTTATGTCTAAGAAATAATTCTGCCCTCTGTCAGTTTAAAGCCGTTCCCCTTTTGCATCACTACATGCTGTTGTTAAAAGTCCCTCTCCACCTCTCTTGTTGGCTCTATTTAGGTACTTTAAGGAGCTACAGGGTCTCCACAGAACCTTCCCTTCTCCAGGTGAAAGAACCCCAACTTTCTCAACCTGTTTTCATAGGCAAGGTGCTCCAGCCCTCTGAGCATCTTCATGGCCCTCCTCTGGACTCACTTCAGCACATCCACATCCTTCTTATGCTGGGGGCCGCAGAGCTGGGTGCAGCACTCCAGCTGGGGTCTCACCAGAGCAGAGGGGCAGAATCAACAACCTTGCCCTGCTGGCCACACTGCTTTGGATGCATCCCAGGACACAGCTGGCTTTTTGGGCTGTGAGCACACATTGCTGGGTCTTGCTGAGCTTCTCATCAGCCGACATCCCCAAGTCCTTTTCCTCAGGACTGCTCTCAGTCCAGTGGGAAATAGTATTTGTTGCTCTACTGCCTTTTTTCAAACACATTTGGATGCTGTATTGAGGTTGTAATTATGAAGGCTGGTTTCCTTTGGGAGTGTTTTGAAAATAGATTGTTGATTGTGGTTCTGAGGACAAGTTCAAGTGCCATGCTTTGAAAATACAAGCATTGTTCTAGATTTTTCTGTCTAACACTTGTCCTTCAGCTATTCAGATGGAGTTCTCTGTTCAGCTTTGGGCACCACACTTCCTTAGGTCATGGTGTATATGCAAGAACCACTGATGGGCAACATTGCATGGCCAAAATTACAACAGGGAGACAATAAGAGAATCTGAATTAGTAAAGATACAGTAAAAATTGCACAAGTATGTTGTAGTATCCTAGTTGTGGGAGTAATTAAAGCAGGTTATGTTTCAGGTTGTTTGTGTTATGTATCTGAAACTTATAAAATTGATCCTGCGTTGGGTTAGATGGCCTGAGATCAGTTTCAAACTGTTATTCAGTGATGCCTTCAATTTCTCAGTTCTCCCCACAAAGCATCCCTGTCATCCCATTGCAGATTCCTTCCTGAACAAGTGATTTTGTGATGCAATGTGTGCTTGTCTGTGTGCACAACTGGCAGCTATTTCATTCTAGTTTAAACTCTTAACTTTCAGATACTTCTAATCAGTCATTTGCCTTATGTTTGTTTCCAGGCCCACAGTCATTCTAGAAACTGTCTTTTGGTAGCTGGTAGCTTGCATGTGTAGCAGAAAAGAGTGTGTCTTGTCTCTCCTGCTGCAAGAAACTCTCCTCAACCACCTTTGTAGCACTGTTGGAATACTCTTAAGAATATCTGTTTCCCATGAGTTATCCAGCTAGTAACTAACTCATGTTCCAGACACTTAATATGTTCTTAATGCTATTAAGTGACTTTTCTTCCTTTCACTCTTGTTGATAAGCACTTGAAGAATTTCATTGTAACTCTTGCTGACTGTGTGTAACAACTTTTGTAGGGTTTCCAATGAGTTGTGCGCTACTTTTCTACCATCTGTTTTATTCTAGGAAAAGTGGTTGCAGTTTTTCTGGTCCCTTCCATTTGGTGTGTTCATGCCTTTTATTCTACTTGCTGGTGTTCTGTAGCCGTGAGCTGTGTTGTACTTGGAGATTCTGACTAGTAGAAATGCCAAAGTCCTATGAAGATCAGAGTGGGAGGCTGTGGAAGAAGACTGTTTTCACTGTTATCAACTGCAGTTTTGAAATGGGAGTAAACCTGTGTTTTCTGATGTACACAGCAATGAACGCTGGCATCTGTAACTGAACAGCTGAGTCTGTGCTATTTAGTTGAAAGTTTCTCATTTAAACTGAGATACCTTGAATAAAGTAATAGAACAAAGCATCAATGCTTTTGTTTCCCTAGATCTGACAGAAGAGGGAAAGGATGAAACTTGCAAACTTGATGACTTGCACAAAAAGCGGAGTCTTCTGGCAGCATATTGCAAGTTAATAGTGTATAATGTGGTAGAGATGACTGCAGCCGCTGAGATCTATAAGTATTATGTGAAGGTAATGTTTTAGATAAGGTTATTTTGCTATCATGCATTTTAGTTTTTGAAAGCGTCTCCAGTGTTTGTGAAAGATAGGGTGTTAATAGTGTTATGGCTCAGAGTCCTGGTATAATCACAAAAGGGCTATAAAATCAGGCGGGAGTGGGGCAGATCTCTCTTGGTTCCACAGAGGTACCTTACTGGAGACAAAGCAACTGAAAATTGAGGAGAGGACATGTGTCTGGACATCTGCTCCTCAGCTTCTCCAGAGAGGCCACTGCAGAGCAGCAATTTATGGCTGGAGTGTGATTCATCTATTGAGGCTCTCACACTGAAGTGGTCAGCTTAATTCGTACAGCTCACACAGTGAATATGCACAGTGAATATGTGAATATTCACACGAGTCCCAGGGTTTAGATGACCAGAGTTTAGTAGAGCTTCAGCCACTCTGAAGGGGGTTTCAGGAGGGCCAAGAAGATCAGAGTGGGCAGTTTCCTTGAGTCAACTGACAGAACTTTGGAAATACCTGAATATGAATCTTGTTCTTTGCTTCATTGGCAAGCACTGCTAAAGTACAGAAAACTCTATTTGTCTCCTGATGAGGCTTTGCTCTTTTTAAAGAATTAAAATTAATTATGAACTAAGAATTGACAATCAATTAGTTGTTAATACTTGACAATTTCAGTGTAACTTTGATCCTCACATTATTCTTAAAGGAGCATACCATTGCTTTACATACTAAATATTAAAAAAGGCCCAGTTTTCATCTTTTAACTTGCATGTTCTGATATTAGAAGTGTTTTAGAAACTTCTTGTGTCACTTGAACAGTCATGTGGTTTGTGTACTCCCAGTGCTAAAGAAGGGGAATGATAACTCTCAATTGTTTTGTTGCTGTTAATAGACCTACAGTGATTTTGGAGACATAATTAAGGAAACATTAAGCAAGATGAGGTACAATAACAAAATTCAGAGTGCCAAGACACTGATTCTCTGTCTGCAGCAGGTAAGGTTAAGATCAAAGCAAGAGGCTAGGTGCTCTTATGATAGCTGTATTCACAGTGAAGATTTTTACCTCCCATGCCATAATTATTCAAAACTATTAGAAAACCTAGTGACAGAAATTACTTCCTTTCCAGCACTTTCTATATGTATGTTGTTTTTGCATGTCGTAATTAAAACTCCTGTCAAATCATTACATCTATTTTAAAAGGTGCTTTTGTCCACGATTTTTTGGTCATGTTTTTAATCTTCAGGTGCACAGTATATTAGAACTGATGTGAGATTATGAAGTGTTTCTTGGGACACAGTGTTTCTTAAGCTTAACAAATGTTAAGGATATTATGCTGTGTTTTATGGACTACCTGAATTCCTTCTGAATTTGAGGAACCGTGGTTCTGCCTGTGTCTGGTCAGCTCCACCCCCCTGTGTTTTTTACGTTTTTTTTTTTTTTTTTTTTTTTTTTTCAGGAGGAAAGTGGGTTGCAGCTCTTCTGAAGGGTCTCAGTTACTGGGGCTTGCAGCTGCTGACTGATAGCCAGTTAGCTATTTTAGCAGCTGCTTTTGCCAGCTCTGCCCATGGCCAGAGCTGCTTCTAGCCTGAAGTCCTGCTGTAATCCAGGGATACTGACACATGAGCTTTGCTTATTTCACACACATTGCTGGGGGCTTAGATCTGTGAACCAGCCCTTGAAATCTGAGCTTAGATGAGTCTAAGCAGCATTTGGCTGCATATATTCTGCTGACACAGTCAGGACTTTGTGTTTAGGTATCACATAGACAACAGGCCCTTTTTGGCCTTTGCTT
>VZTT01044327.1:126-12458 GCA_013400855.1 Buphagus erythrorhynchus
ATTTTTTACCCCAAAAGAATTTATTTGCCATGATCTTTTTTGCCCCAAAAAAATTTATTTGCCATGATTTTTTTTTGCCCCAAAAGATTTATTTGCCATAATTTTTTTTTACCCCAAAAGAATTTATTTGCCATGAATTTTTTTGCCCGAGGTTTGTGGAATCTGGCAGAAAACTGAGCCAAGCTCTCAGCACAGCTGTCCCTGCCACTTCCCAGGAAATTTGGGCTCCAAATAAATCAGCTGGGAGTGAACAGAGATTTTCCCACATTTCCACAGTGCCTGCTCTGGGTTTGGGACAGAGAGTGGAACAGATCCATGGAATCACAGATTCCTAGAAAACAAAAGGTTTTTTTCCAGAAATATAAAAGCACCAGGATTATCCAGGGAAGAGAATTCCTTGTGCTTGGTGCTTTGCAGGTGCTGAGGTGCACTCCACCCCTTTTCCTGCTGAATTATGTGGAGTTTAAAAAACTCCAGCAAGATCCAAGATTATCAAGAGAATGATCCAAGGTTTTTCCTCATGGTCTGGAGAGCAAAGAAGTTCCTCAAGGCCCTTTCCAGCCTCTTTTTTTTTGCTTCCATCGCTGTAAATTTAATATTTATGCACCCAAAGGATGACCCAGCAGTGGCTGGATTCTCTCAGCCTTTCATTTACCAGGAGAAAAAAAAAAAAGGGAATTTTTCCAGGAAATCTGTTTGTCACTTGAACATTAAAGACCACTCTTGTCCTGCTGCTCATCCCAGTGTAAAACCAGGCCTGGTTTAACTGGGACATTGTGGATGCCAGGGAATTTTTCATTAACTGGGACATTGTGGATGCCAGGGAATTTTTCAGCAGCCCCACATTTTAGGGGAACTTTCTTTGCCTCATCCCTCTCAAATTTCCAGGCTGAAATTCCCAGTGAGGAAAAAGGGACACAAAACTTTCCCAGCCTTGTTGTCACCTCCTGCTCTTCCCCTGTGATGCTCTGGGAGATTCTCTGCTCTTGATGGGCCTGAGGAATTTTTCAGGGCAGATTTTACTCTTTGCACAAGTTTCTTCTTGGGATTTCTCTGCTTCCCTTTTAGGGTTTCACCATATCCAACCAGAGCCCCTTTATTTCGTTTTTTCTTTTCTCTTTTTTTTGTTTTTTTCCCCCAGTTTGGAAAAATTTTGACACTTGGAAAAAGGGGTGAGTTGCACCTCAAGTTCTTCCCACTTCTCAAACACAGACACTTTTCCCAACTGTGCACTGATAATTGTGGGATTTTGCTGCAGAAAATCAGGGGATGAGGCATTTTTGGGATCACAGCTCAGTGCCCAGTGCCTGCAGAGGCTGGAGGATGAAATTTATTCTCTTAGCTCAATTTGCTCCATTTCTTGACCTGTGAAATGTGGGGTTAAAGGTTTTGGTGTCTCTGTGCAGGCTGAAGTGATTTATCCCAAATCCCAGGGCTGTGTTCCCATCACCAAACCCTCCCTCTGCCCCCAAATGTCCCACAGGTGGATTTTGAGGTTCAAAAAGCAACTTTTGGAGCCACCCCACCTCAATTTATCTGCACCATCCACCCAGAAAAGGGGTCCCCAACCAGCAGAGCCCTTTCCTGCTTTCCCACTGAAAATGTGGGAGGATTCCCATCCCAAAATCCAACTTGGAGGAGCACCTGGAGAGCCCTGCCTGGACCTGCCCTGCTGGAGATCTGACAGCAGTGCTTTGGTCTGGCCAGGCCACCTGGGAAGGTTTTTCTCTCTCTATTCCATTCATCCAGAGAAGCCTAAATGTGATCCTAAAGCTGATTTTTCCATATTTTTCCAAATTTTTCCATGTATTTGAGTTGGGGTTTTTTTGGTTTTTTGTTTTTTTTTGGTTTTTTGTTTTTTTTTGGTTTTTTGTTTTTTTTTCACAACAGAGTGACCAGGCCAACAAAGGCTCTGTGCAGAGATTTCCAAGGTGTCCACACCTCAGTTCTGGACTCTTCACTTCAAAAAAGTGACATTGAAATGCTGGAGCTTGAGAATCCCAAATCCTAAGGATTGGAGGAGACCTTCAGGATCATCCAGCCCCACCATCAGCACCCCAAAACCATGTCCCCAAGGGCCACATCCAGACTTTTCCTGAATATTTCCAGAGATGGTGACTCCCCCACCTCTCTGTGCAACTCAAACCAAGCTTTTTTTTAGTGGAAAAAAAATAATTCTAAGTTTAAAAGTGAATATTTCCCTGGAAGTTTGCCCATCCTCAAGCCATTGCTCCTAAAAAAAACACCTGGAAAACTCCAAGGAATTTCCCAGCTTTGAACTGGCACCTTGCTTTAAACCTGGTTTTCCCTCCCTGATTTCAGAGCACAACGAGCTCCCTGAAAATCGCTCCCCATCAGCTTTGCCTGGAGGAATTCTGATCCAGAATGGTGAAATATCCTGGCTTTAATGTGAATTTCTCATCTTGGCCTGTCCTGATTCCCTCCCTGACAAACCCAGGGGCACACAGATGGATTGTGCTGTTTCCAGAGGAGTTGCATCAGCAGCAACCCAGAGCAAGTTTTGGCTCCCCAATCCTCCAGTTGCTTCATCCACCCCCCCTCAACACCACAAATATTGGCACTATTTGAACTTAATTCTGTTTTTTTCTTCCTAAACCCAGCCCCATCGGAAGCTCCCTGCCCTTATTTGGGTGAGTAACAAAGCAGAAATATGATTTTTTTTTTTTTTCCTTCTTTCCCTTTTAAGTTGTTCAACACTAATAAAGGTATTATGTGGAGTCATCTCCAAACTATATCCCATATATCATTCCCAGATAAAGATCTTTGTCTGGGACTTTGTCTGAGGAGGATAATGTTTCACTCCTGGCGCCTGGGAGTCTCCTCTTTCTAACATAACACATATTTGTTATAGTCTTACTAAACCTGGCTGCCTTCAATGCCCAAAAATCAGTTTGCACTTTGATTTTTCGAGGCAATTAATGAAACTCATCAGCCCATTGCTTCTTCTCTGGCTGCTGGATGCAAAGAAAATGGGGAAAAAAAAAAAAAAAAACTACTGGGAATTGGTGGAGGAGGTAGGAAAAGGTTTGTCCATGAGGTTGTGGAGCAATCCCACAACAATTTGGGGGCACTTTAAAATCCTTTAAAATCCCCACAGGGTCGTTTTCTCTGGTGGGAATGAGGATGTGGGAAATCAATCCCTGCAGGAATCACAGATTTTCCTTCAAATTTGGGTGAATTCTGGGAAAAATTTAAAACCCTGGAGCTCCAGCGTTGAGACAACACCAAAACTTTGCCCGATGTGTTTTGGATTCAAACTCATTTGGTGTTTTCATTTCAGCTTTTAAGACCTAAACAAACATTTGTATATCCAAAATAAAAGGGATGAAAGTGGAGAAGGAACCTTAAAAGCCTGACACGAGGCAGGGAATTCAAGGGGAGTCTCCCAGGTTTTCCTCCTGTGCTGCACAAATTCCTGGAGCAGAAAAAACTAAAGGAGTTAAGTCAGATCTCCTGAAGGCACATTAAAAAAAAAAAAAAAGTGCAAGTAAATTGTTTAAAACTCTTGCTCATCATTTGTAAATTGTTTTATTTTGATGAGTAGTTCCCAAAGTTAAGGGATTTAATAAACACTTAATAAAAACTCTTAGGTAAAAAAAAATAAATTAAAAAAAAACCAAAAGAGGGTTCTTATCTGCCACGTGCTGAGGTGCAGGTGGTACCACCAGTTTTATCCTGCATATTTCTGCAGTTTGGCTCCAGGAAGATGGCAGGCAGCAAATTCCAGCTTTTCCAGAGGTTTCTCCTCCTCCAGAAATTCTGGAGCCCCTTGGAAGGAGCCTCTGCAGGGCTGAGACTTGAGCAGAAGGGGGTGGAAGGAGCCCAGAAATTTCAGAAAAAAAAAAAAAAAAAAAAAAAAACAAAAAAAAAAACAAAAAAAAAAAAAAGATCAAACAAGGAGAGTTTGAAAAACTTAGTCAGCTCTAAGAGCACTTCTAGACTGGGGATAATTATGGCCCTTTGAAGCTGGCAGTGATGTAGACTGAAACAGAGGACCTGGAGCAAGTGTAGGGTCTGCAGCAATCCCACCCGAAAGCCACAAGCTCCCATTATCAGAGGACAAAGAACTGCTGTTTGCCACGCTTGCTTCTTCACACCTCCTTCACATTGCTATTTCCTCTACCTCCTGCCTGCTTCANACAACAAAAAAAACAGATCTGGGGGAAAACTTGAGCTCAGCACTAAGCTGAGCTCAAGTTTTCCCCCAGATCTGGTTTTTTAGCTTGGAAGATCCTCCAACATCCAAATCCCTGCAGCCACTAGGGAGCTGCCTGGTTCCATGGGATTTCCCCCCTCTGGTGTTTCATTCCCAGCTCCAATCCTGGATCGTTGGCATCCCATGGATTCTTTCCCTATAAACCACTCCAGGGTCTGCATCAGGATATTTATCCCTCCTGATTCCCCCATCCCACTGGATATGGGATTGGGGTGAGGAATTCCTGCCTCTTCCTCTCTCTGTCCCAAAAAGCAGCTGCTTGTCCAAGGAAAATTCATTTCCTTGCTCCTCCACTTCTCCAGGTGTGTTGAATGATTTCATTTTATTTAGGATCCCATGGTAAAAAAATCTAGAAAATCTGGGAATCACAACTGGCAACAGCATTGGGAATCTCCCACGTTATTTTATTTATTTTTGTTTTAATTTCTATCTCTTCCCGCCTGTTCTCCCTGTGATTTGAGCAAGACTGAGAAAAAAAATTATTTAATTGACTTTAAAATGTGTAAATACCAAATCAAATGAATTCTTATCTTTTCCTGGATTCCTTCTATTTTTCTCCTGTTGGGATTCCTTATCACTGCTGTTTTCCAAACCTATCCAATGCTTTGTGCACTTGCCACTCAAATGCTGGAAGAAATCCCTGTGGGAAAGGCAGGATTTTCTTTGTGGATTTGTTTGTGGGGGCCTGGGAGTGGGATTTGGACCAATGTGGCTCTCTGGAGAGCAGGGGAAGGCAAGTGTGGGGTTATTCCTTGTAAAACCTCTGGGAAAGGGGGTGCCACTGATTAATGATCATGTGGATTTATAACAAACATCATGAGGAATTGTCTCTCCTGGAAACATGAGTGTGGGAATTATCAGAGAGTGCTTCAGGATCATCCAGCCCCACCAGCATCACCCCAAACCCCAAACCCCAAACCNCCAGTGCCACCAGCATCAGCCCAAACCCTGTCCCCAAGGGCCACATCCAGACTGCTCCTGAGCACTCCCACAGACAGTGACTGCAAACCTCCCTGGGCAGCTCATCCCAAGGCCTGACCACTCTGCCAGGGAAATTTTTAATTTCCCAACCTCCAACCTGAGCCCACCACACTCAGTGACTCCTTGAGGTTGGGTTAACAGCCCAAAAATGTTGTTAATTAATTCCAGAAGGACAAACCCTGAGAGCACCCACCTGGCACCTCCCCTGGCTCTTCTCCAGCCCCTCTGGAGCTGGGACACAGCCAGCCACACATCCTTGGGGGAATCCCAATGGATCCCACGGGAATGCTGTGATTTAAGGGTATTGTTCAGATTTAAGGATGTTATTCAGCATTTCATCTGTGCCAGAGCCCTTCTGGACGTGCTGTCCTCGGTGTCACTGCTCTGAGTCACAGCTCACGAGGGGGAAAAAAAAAAAAACAGGTTTGGAATCCGACCTCAGCACTTTGCTTTGCTCCACCTGGCCTCAGCTTTATTCCAAATTTTCCCAGGAGCTCGTTGAAATAACGCTGAGGTTTTGTCCTTTTGTGTTTGTGGAGGTGATGGGGAGATTTCCTGTGGGAGCAAAAACAACACGTGGGCAGTGGGGGTTTGCTTTGCATAAATAAATTCCTCGTGCTTTCAAAACAGAACCACAGAGAAAATGGGGACTGGGCACAAGTGCCTGGGTTGGTTTATCCATAGTGAAGCTCAAAAAATCATGGAATGGGTTGGGTTGGAAGGGATTTTAGGGATCATCCAGTCCTCCAAGGACACTTTCCATTAATCCCAGGCTGCTCCAGCCCCAGTGTCCAGGGATCCAGGGGCAGCCACAGCTGCTCTGGGAATTCCATCCCAGCCCCTCCCAGGGAACAATTCCTGCCCAGTATCTCATTGAAGGTTTTCATGTATTGTGCAGAAGCAGAAAAATCATTTGTGTGTGTTTAATTCATGACCACATAGTTATGAATTTCAGTGTTGTCCTAAACTGAGAATTTTTTTAAGTGCATATTGAATTTTTCCTAACTCGAATCCTGAATAAGTGAATTCCCATTTCAGCAAAGTGAATCCTGAATAAGAATAATTCCCTTTTCAGTAAATTCATGAAGGACAGAACTCCTTTCTGGACTGGGGTCTCTAATTCTCAACAGCATTTTTAACTCTCTAAAATAAATCCAGTCGATCTGGCTTTGCAGTTTTGCCCCATATTTCAAAAACATTTTGCTAGCAGAGGAGCTTTTTTCTTTGTGTTTTTCTTTTGAATGCAACAGTGAACAGTTGAGAACTGGGACAAAAGTGAGGCCTTGCACCACCCTGGCTGTCACCTCTCCCTTCAGAGCTGCAGGGACAGAGGAGATGAGAATTTCAAACTCTTTATTGCTCTGCCACTTGTTGGCCTCAGGAGCCACCACCTGCTGCAGCCTGGTGCCCCTTCCCAGGCACCTCCTGAGGGATTTAAATGAAAATTTTTCAGTAATTCAGCACCAATTCAGCCCTTCTTACACGACCTGGAGTCTCTGGGAAGTGAGGATGTGGCAGGGATGGTTCAAGAACCCCCAGGAAATGTCCCCAAAGCTGTGCCCTTGCTTGTGCTCAGCCACCAAGTGCTGCTTGCAAGGATTTGTTGATTTTTTTCTCTTTATTATGGAAGATTTAGAGGCACCAGTGATGGGTTCTGTTTGCTCCTGGATTTCCTGGAAGCCTGGGAAGGGCTCGATCAGGATGGAGGAGGCAGCTGAGGACAGGGAAGTGCTGCTTGCAAGGATTTGTTGATTTTTTTCTCTTTATTATGGAAGATTTAGAGGCACCAGTGATGGGTTCTGTTTGCTCCTGGATTTCCTGGAAGCCTGGGAAGGGCTCGATCAGGATGGAGGAGGCAGCTGAGGACAGGGGAAGGAGCTGGAAGTGGATGGAGACCAAGAACAGGAGCCCAGCTGAGGATCTGAGATGTGAGACAAGCTGGGAACAGCTGGAATCACACCTGGAATGGGCTCAGGAGACATCCCAGGGCTCAGGAGTCCTGCAGGGAAGAGGCAGGCAGGGTTGTGGCTTCATCCAGAGGTGGGTAGGAGCCAAAATTCCAGATGTGGAGGCCAGTGGAAACTCCCTTGCCTGGCTGGTGCTGTCAGTGTCCCAGCTTGGCATCCCTGGTATCCATTGTGGAGTGAAAACACTCCCATGGCACTGCCTGAACAGGGGATAAATGATCAGGAGAATGCAATGGTGGAGAGGTGCAGTTTGGGAAAGCATTTCTGTGGATGAAAGGGGAATAATGCTGGAGATAAAACTCTAAAAATTGCCTGTGTGGGGTTTGGAGCTGGTCTTGGACCAGGTTGGAGCAGCCTGGGATAGTGGAAGGTTGGATCTGGATCTGGGTGATTTTTAAGTGCCTTTTAATTAAAATCCCTCCCAGATTCTGTGATTTTATGATTCAAGCAAGGCTCTGTGTGATGGTGCTTGTGACACTGAGCCAACCCTTCCCAGTGGACACTGATGACTCCTGATGTTCAAGCTAAACTTGCTCAGAAGTTTTTCCAAGCTGGAGCCTCGTGGCAAAACCTGGGAAGCCAATTTTGGCACTGAGGCAGCAAAAACCTTAAATAACTTCGGCTCTTTTACCACAATTTGGCCTAGAAAAATTCACTTTTCACACCCAGCAGTTGAGCTCATTATCCTATCTCCTGCAAAAACACAACGGGGACATTGTTTGGCTGGTGAAGAGCAGCAGCAAAGGGCAATTGCTGAGCTGAGATGTCAGGAGGGAATTTCAGTGCTGAGGTGAAAAGGCTTTGATGTGGCACAGAACAGCAAGTGCTGCACTCCATCCACTCCCTGCAGCTGAAATTACCTGCAAAAATCACCTTTTAAAAATGCAAACATGCCTTTAAATTAATTAAATGCACTCTGGCTCGCTGCTGCCTGGTGAAGCTGCAAAATCAGAATGCAAAGCCAGGTTGCAGCTTGTTGAAAAATGAGGAGATCACATCCAGATCAGGGGGATTTTATTTCAAACTCACGAATCGTTTGCCAGGCACAAACAAAACAAGAGTGAAAACAAAAGTTCTTTCTTCTCACCTTTCCCCTTTCCCACCCCTGGGGTGCTGCAGAAAGAGCAGAGAGGCTCTGCCACCCCTTGCTCTGCTGGTTTGGTGTTTGTGTGGCAGCAAAATCGAGGATTTGCTGTGCTGAGCTCTCTGCAAACCTGGCCAGATCCTTTCTCAGAACATTTACAATTTTTTCGACCATAATAAGCGAAGTTACAGCTTAGTAATTTTTTTTTTCTCCCTCGCTCTTCAAAACTGGCTGTGGTTAAGTGGGTCCAAATCCTGCATGGGGGTTCCTCTTCATTATTTAAATTCAGAGGTAAAATCAGGAACAGAATCTCGCTGGTTCTAAGCCAGCTCTAAAAAGCTCTGTCTATTTTAGAGTTTTACTTCAACATCTTTCAGGCACTCTTAAAAATGTCCTCTCACTTTCAGGAATTCGGGCTTCACAGAGCATTCAAACTCCAAAATAAAACAAAGTCTAAGGCAGTAAATAAAGGGGGAAGGCAAGGGGCTGGAAAAGAAATCCTGGGAGGAGCAGCTGGAATGGGAAAAGGCTCAGCCTGGAGAAAAGGAGGCTCAGGGGGGACCTTGTGGCTCTGCACAAGTCCCTGCCAGGAGGGGCAGGGAAAGGAGGAGAGGAAATGGCCTCAACTTGCACCAGGGCAGGCTCAGCTTGGAGATTGGGAAAGAAAATTTCCCTGGCAGAGTGGTCAGGCCTTGGGATGAGCTGCCCAGGGAGGTTTGCAGTCACTGTCTGTGGGAGTGCTCAGGAGCAGCCTGGATGTGGCCCTTGGGGACAGGGTTTGGGCTGATGCTGGTGGCACTGGGGTGGCACTGGGGGATCCTGGACGTCTCATCCCACCTTGGTGATCCTGGGATTTTTAACGTGGCAAAGAGGCAACTTTATTTTTCTGGTATGCCAAAAAATATCTGACACTTCAGACCCTGCAGCCTGACAGGAAAGTGAGAAAATTGTGTCAACTTTCAAATCAGGAGTTGTGTTTTCCACAGTCCTTCAATAACTGAGTCTCCAGCCCCTTTCTTGTGGATGTCCCATCCCTGGAAATGTCCAAGGCCAGGGCTTGGAGCAATCTGGGATAGTGGAAGGTGCCCCTCCATGATCCATGGCATCATCTGGATGATCTTTAACCTTCTCACCTGGCCCATTCCATGATTCCCTCCTGCAATGCAGCCACACCCACCCAAAATATTCCATGAGCTCCATCCTGGTGCTGGGCGTGGATCTGATCCAACACCCAGCTCTGCCCTGGGATCACAGTTTTCCTTGGATTATGCAGCACTTCCAAACCAACCCAGCTTTCAACACCTCAGCACCAACCTGAGCACCTGCATTGGAACCAAGGAAATCCAGGTCTGGATCTGGGAGAGGCTTTGGAAAGGTTTAGTCCTGACAGGTATCCCGGTGAGGTGAGGAATTCTGGGCAGCTGGGAGCTATAAATAGGCACCTGTGGCTTGCTGAGGATGATGTGAGAGGCTCCTCTCTGGGAAAACAGGGCAGGAAACTTCCTCAGGGCAGGAAAATCCCTCCAGGAGCCAAAGGGCATCAAGGGGATGTTTTAACCAACATCAGGAAGTTCACACTGCATAAATATCAGAGATTTCAGGATAATGAGCCTTTAAATGCTGTATGGGGATACCATTCCAGTTCAGAGCTGTGCTTTTCCCAGCTGGAAAGAGAAATAAAGCTGTTGGCTGGTCTGTGAGCAGCTATTTTTAAAAGGCACAAGAGTATTTGTTCACCTCAGTCTGCTTGTACAAGTTCAGGACTAGCACTGTGCCTTTAATTTCTACAGAAGAGAGATTTCACCTCCATTTCCTTCACCAGACACTCCCAAATTAAATACCAGGAATGTGCCTGGTATGGGATGGGCTTTGTGGAGCTGCTGCTTCTGCAGCTCAGGGTTGGAGCTGCATGATTTTAAGGTCTCTCCCAATCCAGGCCATTCTATAATTTTATGATTTAATTGGACAAACCCTCCAAGATCATCGAGTCCAACCATTCCCCCACCACTAAAAATGCCACTTTTAAATGCCTGCAGGGATAATGAGTCAAGGATTTCCCTGGGCAGCCTGGTCCAATATTTTCCAGCCCTTTCTGTGAGGAATTCCCCCCCTATATCCAATCTAAACCCCCCTGAGCTGTTTGGGGTGGGTGAAAAAGCAGGAAAGCAGCAAGTGCCAAAGCACCAATTAGTGCCAGCCAAGATGGAACAAAGATAAAGGAGTTAAACCACAGAATCCACAGCTACTGAGCCTGGCCTGGCTTAACCACAGAGCACAGACTCTCCAACCACAGCAATCAGATGATGTGACCAATATTCAGCACAGAGAACGCCTGCAACACCAGGAAATCATTTTGGGAACGTTCATTTTCCATGTCTGCAAACAGCCTCGCATGGGCCAGGCAGTACTCTCTCTGAACAGCTGGAGCAGATGTTTTTGGGATGTGGTACTGATGGAAAGGAGGGAACCTGCTGGATTTTGGGGCATTGCAGTGTGAGCAACAGGTGCCTTTTAGAGTTCCACTCAAAGTGAACACTCACACGTGCTTTAACTGCCCAGCTGGTCAAAAATAAGGCCTTAAAATGGCACATCTGGTCTCAAATAATCCCCTCCAGTTTTTCCTAGAGCCTGTTGGAGACTTTAAATGAGTGGAGAATGGATGGAGCCACTCAGGAGAAAAGGAGGCTCAGGGGGGACCTTGTGGCTCTGCACAAGTCCCTGCCAGGAGGGGCAGGGAAAGGAGGAGAGGAAATGCCCTCAAATTGCACCAGGGCAGGCTCAGCTTGGAGATAGGGAAAGAAAATTTCCCTGGCAGAGTGGGCAGGCCTTGGGATGAGCTGCCCAGGGAGGTTTGCAGTCACTGTCTGTGGGAGTGCTCAGGAGCAGCCTGGATGTGGCCCTTGGGGACAGGGTTTGGGCTGATGCTGGTGGCACTGGGGTGGCACTGGGGGATCCTGGAGGGTTCTTCCAACCTTGGTGATCCTGGGATTCTGAAAAGTTTCCCCTCCTGCCTCAGGCTCATGAATTCACCCCACTAAATCTCCTTCCACTCCTTCCCTGGTGCTGGGTCCTTGTCCAAATCCCCTTTGGTGGCTCAGAGCTCCCTCCCAGCTCCAGGACAAACCTCTCCAGCCTCTCCCTGTTCTGCATTTCCAGCTCCACAGCTCCCATTGAACACAAAGCCTGCTGTGCTCCGTGTAAATATCTAAAATAATAACAGGAAGGTTTTCATACCCTTCAAAGCTCTGCCCTGAAATTTCCAGCTGCACATCCCATGTGGATTTTATTAGGACAGGATGATATTGCGAGTTGGAACACAAGGTTTGCCTGAGCAATAAAAGGGGGTGGTTCCCACCTATTTAAACTCACAGCATCTTCTTACATCCCATCACTGCTTGTAAGGGATTGCTGGAACTCTTGTTAAAGAGATTTGGGCCTCTAAAAAGCTTTTTTTAACTGGAGAGGATCAGTCTGTGAAGTTCAATAAAACATTGCTCTCTTTGTTCTTCTGCTGCCAGAAATGCCAGCTTTGGGTTTTCCTTTTCTTTTCTTTCCCTGCGTTGTTTGATCCCCTCTACCAAGGCAGAAGGAATGATCCCTAAAAATCCTGCAGGAAAAAACTTGAGAAATACTCCTTAAATAATCCAACCCATCAGTTTGGAAATAAACTTTGAGCAGCTACAATTTTGGGATAACCTGAGAGATTCAGGTTGTCTTTACCCATCCTAAACCACCCATCCCAAATAATAAATATTTCCTCCCTCTCCTGGTCCTTTCCCTCAGTTTCTGTGTCCTGCTGACAGAAGGTTTTTAAAAGGATGAAAAATGCTTTCTAAGTCAAGACCAATTAATGAGAACTGGAAATGAGAGAGAACAAAAACACATCCTCAGAGGCTTTGAGGAAAAAGTCCTCATGGTGGGAGATCAGAATTAAAACCAAACCTGCGGCAGGGGAACAGAAAGCTGGGATTGGAACAAGGGAGGTGGAGAAATTTAAATAATCTCAATATAAAATAGGGAAGGTGTGCTGGACAATGCAGGTGGAGGAGGGATGGATGGATGG
>VZTT01044340.1:17938-40125 GCA_013400855.1 Buphagus erythrorhynchus
GAACCAAGAAACAAAAACCCACAAAGTGCAACTCTGTATTCTTGTGAAAAGGAATACTGGTTGTATTTGTCTCATACTTTTTTTTTAAAATTTGTAATTTTTAATGTATCTTTTTATATAAACCTCTGTTGATATTTTTATATATTAAAATACACAGAGACAATAACAGCAGCATAAATGATAACAAAAATTGAGGTCACAGGTACATCAGAAAAAGACTGTGGTGCTTGGCAGTTAGTTGAGCAGTGCAATTGGGCCACTCACTTAGGAGGTGAAACTGTTTCATTCAACACCTGGAAACAGAATTCAAATAAACTTAGATTAGAAAAAAAATCAGAAACAAGACAGAACTTTGATTCTTAAATAGGTAACTGTGGAAAAGATAGCAGTGAGTACTAGTGAATTTCTCATCTTGTGCTTGTCTTTCTGCAAGACTCAAAATTTGAAGAATTTCTAGCCTCTATGCAAAGACAACAGGATGATTCGTTGCATCATTTTAATTTTAATAGGATTAAACTATATGATTTTCTTGCATCTTTTAGATTTGATTAATGTGAATCTCTAAGTGACTTGGATCACAAGGACGTTTTGAAAATAAACTCATGTATATAAAACTTCGTAATGCACTTCCTCCTAGCTCTCACAAGAAATTATCTTAAAATAACATGAGTAAATATATGTTGCTGGATGACCAGAAAATGAGTTAATAAATCAATGCAGGTGTCTATAAAGTACTTGTCATCTGTGACAGTTAAAATCTGTTGGTATCCTGAAGCAAAAAGAATATATATTTTGTGTATACTTGCCAACTATTACAAATTCAGCTGTCAAAGTTGATTGCATAGCTATGTAAGACTCTCCTTGTTAGTCTGTAGAAGTTAATTTTTTTTTCCTGTTGCAGGTGAAGAACATTATCTACCATGCAGTGAAAGATGCTGTTGGCACACTGAAAGCTCATGAATCCAAACTAGCTAGATCGTAGGAATTGCTAATTCCAAATGCCCTGTCAAGTAGGCCTTTTGCTCATGGTATATACAGGGACTGCACACGACTGCCTCTGCAGGAGCAGAAGCTTCTCACTGGGAGCTGGTGTGGTCAGTATTACACACACTCTTCAGCCACCGTTTCCTACGCTGCCTCAACAATGAAGGTCTAATGGAAGGTCGCACTGTTAAATGCAGAATTCCAGATTCTAAAAGGTGCCATATCCCTTTCCTGTGGCCTTTTGCAAATTGAAAGAACATGGAAACCACTTGGTGTTCCTGCATATTACAATTAGAAATGGTATAGAGTGTGGATGTTTTTTTCCCTCATGCCTAGTTAGTCTCCACAAAGTTAGAACGTGCTGGAGGTGGGTTGTCTTACTGCAGACTTGGTTGATAACTGCTGAAAGAATGTGACCAACAGTAGCCCAACTGCAGAAATTCAAACAAACTTCCCGTGTGAGATACAGGCCAAGGAAAAGGATAAAGCTATTCTCTGCACTCCCCTTCTTCTAGCCATTTCCCTATACACTGTAGAGTTGCAGAACTAAAGGGAGAATCCACTTTTTTTTCCCCCTGGGAGACTCCAGAAATAAAAGAATTGTGTATTTAGTGAAAAAATAGGTTTGTAGTGAAACAGTTACTATTTCATGAAAGTAGATATTTTTAGTATTTTTGAAGTACCACAATTGTTCCTGGATTTTCAAGGAAAGGTGTATTACATTTAGTCTTCCTTTCAATAAAATCAAGAAGTGATTTTTAGAAAGCAGTCCAAAATAGCACAAAAACAGCCAAAGGAGAATTGAATAGAAATTGACATCCCACCTCCCTTGCCTATATTATTGCCTCACCTATCTTCCCCCTTCTCTCTACACCACCCTGCTTCCTCAAAATGAGAAGTAAAAAGGAGTATAAACTCTGTCCTCATATGGAGATGTTGTACATCTCTCCCTGCACTGTGATGCAGGCAATATTCACCCAATACCAGTGCTACCTGAAAACATCTATAAAAGATCTATCCTTTCCGAAGTGAAGGAAAAGTTAACTTTTGGTGTCAGCTTTGTCCAGAACTATTTTAAGTAAAATGTTCCTGCTTGATAGAACTGTATTCAGAATTTACTAATGTTGGCATTGATGCAATGGATTTCATTGTCTGGGTACATGGGGAAATGTATTGACCTTATCTCCAGCTGTACTGTAGTGCCACTTGCAGGCCTGTTAATATGTTCACGGTTATTTCATTTTTTAAAAAATAAAAGTCATTTACTGTAACAGCCTAGGCAGTTTCTTTCACACCTGTACACTGATCTTCCTGCCTTGAGGTTGCCTCAGCCTCTGCACCAGGTATTGTAGGCTGCCTGCTAATTTTGACCTGCCGTGTTTGACCAGAAGGCTCATGTGGTTTAGCCTGGCATCCCAAGTATGTGCTGGGAGCACACCAAGCTGCCTGGCAGTTCTTGATTCTTCGAGGTAGTTTGGGTAGAGGATGTGTCTTGTCATAAAAAACATCTCTTGCACTGTGCTCCCCATCCCTGTCTTCTTAACAGGTTGGGGTTCAGAGATGCCCTCTCCACTGCATCTATCCTGTGAATATGGGCTAGTTTATCTGCTAGAGATAAAAAGGGTTATTCCAGACCCATGTATCATTCAGCTTCACTGTATCCTGCTGTGTACAATTTCTTGTGCACTTCTGTTGTACTCTGTGCATACAGATTAATTATAGCTGAGATGTTTTCCTCATGTGTGTATGTGTGTGTGTATAAGCATTAGAATTGGATAAAGATCAAGAAGGCAGAGACCTGGCTATATCTAATACAGTAGCTTGTGTAATTTTGAATGTGGTGATCTACAATAAGAGTTTTGCATCTCGTTCTAAACCTTTGTTTAGTTTGAGTCTATCAAATACTGCTTCTGTATCTTGAATTTTTTTTATTAATCATGGAGCACAATCAACCTGAAGCAATATTCAGCCAAAATCAGAGGTATTATTAAAATTAAGAAATATCGTAAAATCATAAAATGGCCTATGTTGGAAGAGACCTTAAAGATCATCAGATTGTTCTGACATATATCATACAGAGCTTATACCACAAGTAGCTAGCCAAAGTGATTATAAAATTGACTTAAGATAGATAATCAATAGTTTTTATCACAGTATTTCTAGTTCAAGATTTTAAGGGGCAGCTGGTATGTTACATGGAATGTAAGCAGATTAAAGCAGACATCATAAATCAGAGGGGCTTTAGCAGAGGGAGAATAAAAAACTTGAGATATGTGTCTTAATACCGTTTGCTGCAGTCATCATACTTGTTCTACCTAATGCTCTCTTGCCATTTCTAAATGGAGGTGCATGAGATAGTGGGCAGCACCATTTTTGAATATGAGCTTTAAACTCTGGCTGTCTTTTAGCCAGTGTCCTGTGTAACTACGGACAAGATGAAGCAAGAATTCATGAATATATGGGTGTTGGCCTGCCCAAGTGAATTTAGATTGCATTCAGAATACTGAAGGTTGGTGTGTGCTCAGCCATGCAAGGGTGTAATGTCCCCATAACATCCCCAGTCTGAAGATTTCACTCCTTTTCAAACAAAAACCTTTCCTTTTCTTGATACCGAATAAAAATGTAAGAGCGTGCAAGGTTTACTTTTACAAAATCTTTACTATGAGGCAACTGTACCCAGCAACATAAATATAGGAAAAAAAATAAGTACCTAATACATTGAAAGTTGCGTTCCATGTGTCGTTTCTCTGAAAGATTTTTAGACAGCCTTTTGTAAAACCTGAGGATGTAGAATCAGAATTGGAGCAGCAAAGTCAAATGCTAAGCAGTAATTTGAATTTACCTACAATCCAAAGAAGATGAAAGAAGTTATGAGGCATAGATATTATTTAAAACTGTTGCTCCCCTGTACGTATGATTTCCTTCTTCCTCACTCCTAGTAGCCCTTTGATAGCTCTGAGCTTCTACAGTTAGGAGGTATTGGTTGAGGTGTATGACACACCAGTGATTTATTCATGCATCAAGCACACCTTGTAAGCATTGATTCAGTGGGAAATGATTGTGAAACTACACAGCACGTGAGTGAAGCATAGTATAGAAGGACCTGTTGACAATGCATCTTCCCATTTCTGGTTAGTGGTAAGGAATCTTCTGATTGTCAACTTCAGTGTTTCCCCAAACTTACCCCAATAGCTGTATGCATGCCAATGCCTGCTTGTAGTCACTCTTTTCCAGTGCATCTCAGAAGCTGAAATCAGCCCACAGCATCTTTCCTCTCAGTTGGCAGTGTCTTTAAGATTCCTATTCTCAGCTTTTGCAAGAGAGCTGCATGTTCCCACCAGGTATTTGAAAAATAACCAGGCAGAAATCATCTTACTTTTCTCTCTTATCTCCCTCATTCCCCTGCCTTGCAGGGAGCTTTTGATTTATCTCTGCCTTTATATATAGTCTAATAGGAGAATGGTAATGTAAGTTTCAAAAGCTGGATACAACAAAATACAACTGTTTCCTCTAGGAAGGTTCTCTTCTAAGAGAACAGCTTTCAATCAAAGAGCAGAACTGGTAAAGAAATGTTCTCAGAACAATTTCCAGTTCTAGGGCCCTAGCCCTTACAATGTCTCTTCACTGTCATCTTGCACTTCTTCTGTTTTCCTTACTTTGTTCAGCTTTTGATACTCTTCCACTACAATGTGCACCTTTGTGCTTCAGAGAGGGTTCCCATTGTGCTCTTCCACTTCACTTTTATTCCCAAGAACCGTATTTTGTCTGCTAAACTTTTCCAGAGGGAATCCTATATTCTTGAGCCCTGATGAATTGCTGTTCCTCTTCATCATAGCAGCTTCTGCCTGAACCTCAGCTTCAGCAGGATCTCTGGATCTGACCTGGCATTTTTCTTAATGTAGCTTTGCTTAAACTGTTCTACTCAAGGAACAGATTGTGTGATTTCCATGCTTTATTGTTTAGCCGTAGCAGATTGACAGATATTTGGTGACCTGTTTGGACCATTTGTAGTTAAACCACAAGTTTATCGTGAGTTGTTTCAGCAGCAGCATATCTGCAAAAATACCATACAGCCTTAATTTGAAAACGATGAATTGCTTTCCTGGGTAGGTCTTAATTACACAGCATTATACAATATTACTACTAACTTAATAAAAAGAATACTACTAATAAATATTTTTATTTTCACTTAACCTGCAGCTGACATTTGTTCCAAAAATAGCCCTTAAACTACCAGTAGTTTCTTCTTGTGGAAAGGTAAGTTAATTAATCTTTCATTTGTATTTATGATATGGAAAAAAATTGAACTTCTTATTGCTAAATGTAAATTGCTAGCTTAAAATACCTTTTCTGAAGTTGTTCTAAAGCTCAATATGCTACTTAACAGTGAGCTGCCACTTAGATTTACAACACCACCTTCTCTATTGATGTTGAGATTCTGTTGTTCTTGCCACCATTTGTGTCTAATGCACTGAAGACTTTCATACTGCCCCTTGGCACATTAAGTAGCTTAAAACACTAAGGCACATTTTATTTAGGTGTCACCCATGCTGCAGTTATGTAGCATTCGCACACTGTCATATGTGTTACTCACCAGATATCTGCATTTTCCCTCTTCTGCTTGTATCTTCTGCTCACCCGAGCATGAACAAATTACTCAGGTAACGGACCTTTTGCTGTGCTGGTCACCGACAGGAAACTGATGCAGTTAGAAATGTAGTTACCTTGTTGAAGGTTTTGTGTGTTGTTGTTACTTGGACGTGTGAAAGCAGATTCCTTTTATCCTATTAGGTCAGTTATGCCATCAATGGTGGAAATTGTGCAGTCCCTTATGCAATCATTTTGTGGCCATTCATATCGAAATGCAGACTGTGACAAAATGTTCTTTGTCACTGTCTGTAGAGACATTTGTGTTTTCATCTCTTGCATGTAATGGGAAGTTATCAATGTTTTGTATTTGTCATCACTGCTCATTATACTGAATTACATGCATTCATGAGAAAATTCTTCCCAAACAGCTCTTTGTTTTTGTTCTGACTCTTTCCTTCGTCTCATTCCTTTTAATAAAGGCTCTTCAGCAACTATTGGCAACTAATGAGACTTTGCCATAGTGCCTTCCTTCAGGGGTTTTTTTGATTGTTTGGGGTTTTTCTGGTTTGGGTTTTTTGTTTTGTTGGTTTTTTGTTTTGTTTGTTGTTGTTTTGGAGGTTTTGTTGGTGTTTTGTTTTTGTTTGCTTGTTTTTGTTAGCTGAAGAACCAGAGTAGATTTCTAGCTTTTTCTTTTTCTTTTTTTTTTTTTTTTCCTTCATTTAAAAACAGCCTATATAATGGTTATCTCAGTGTGTTTCAGAGATCTGTGTACAGGGCCTAATCAATCCTTGACTGTAATATACATACAGGTTCCCAGGGACCCAGTAATGAACTCTGGCATTGACTGAGGAGGAAGATTCTTTTAACAATATTCCTTGGTGAGCTGTTAAAATATAACAGTTTCCTGTACTGCAATATGCTTAAGCATACACATTTCCCACCCTGCCCTACGGATATTCACACACACACACACGTACACTGTTCAGCCTTGTTTTTGTAGATAACAAAGTAATCCTTGACCTTTCAGCTTTCGAGGAGGAGTATCTGGCAACACTGAAATTACCTGGAAACTACAAGTAACAGCCTTTATTCTGGTTTGATAACGCAAAAACGTCAGTATCGGCTGGTTTTGTTTGGCATCCGGTTTTAGGTGAAACTTGGAGCCGTGGAACTCTGAAACGCTTTTATACTTAACTACCCTGTTTGCAGCATGTAATAGCTGTTGGCTTGATTTCCCTGGAGGAGGCAACTGGAGGGAAGATGACTTCTTCTGTGGTCTCTATTACTCCGTCTTCCCAAGTGCCCGTGATCTCAATTCAGCACTCTCCTGTAATTTTCCTCTCGTTGTGCATGTTGCTCCTCTGCCATCGTTCCAGCAACGCCGCTTCTCTACCTCGCTGCTGCCGTTCCGCTGGCGGGGCTCCGTTCCCGGGTTCCCGCCGCACCTCCCGACCTGGTGCGAGCGGACGCGGGGCTTTCCCCCAGCGCGGGGCGGGCAGCGCCACTGGCCGGGGTTCCGCAGCGGGGCGAGATGCTCGGGGCTCTGCGGCCTCTCCCTCCGCCGCGTCGGCTCCTCCCATGCGAGCACACGGGGCGGAGCTGGGCTTGCTGCAGGAACCTGCCCTTTAAGAGCCGCCTCCCGCCGCTGCTCAGTCCTGGGCCGCGCCCGGTGTCGCCATGGTCTCCTGGATAATCTCCCGCCTCGTGGTGTAAGTGCGTGCGGCCGGGGCGCGGGGAAGTGCGGGCCGCTGCGCGGGGCCCTTCCCCGGTGGTCCCTCGGGGGCCGCGGCCCAGAGCGGAGCTCTGGCTCTGGCGTCAGTGCTGCCCGGCGGGACCCCGCGCCCCGGGAAGGGGCGGCTGCGGGGGCGGGCGCCCTCGAAGGTGGCTGCGGCAACAGACGAGCGGGTCCGCGCGGGCTGCTGCGGCCCACGGGCGGTGCCGCGGTGAGGGCGGCCGAGCCCCGCCCGGAGACCGGCATCACTCCGGCTCCGACATCGCGGGGGGAGGGCCCGCCACTGCGGCCGGGAGCGGTGCGGGGCGCCGCGAGGCGCTGAGGGTTCTGTTCTTCTCGTAGGCTGATCTTCGGCACCCTCTACCCCGCGTACTCCTCCTACAAGGCCGTGAAGACGAAAAACGTAAAGGAATATGTGAGTACGGGCTCGCCGTGCCGGCACAGCGCCCGCCTCGTCCTTCCCGGCCGCCTCGCAAGCCCCCGGCCTGTCCCCGGGACGATGGCACCCCGGCTCCGCAGGGCCTCGGGTCAGCCAGGCCGCCCGAGCAGCAGCTCCAGTCATCTCTGGAAAAGCTGCCAAGGATGGGCTCTTGCTGAAATGAGAGATTTCAACCCGTAGACGTGGGCTGTATTTTCTCAGGAGATGCTGAGTGAGGAAGGGAAAGCAGGGGAAACACTGCAACCTGGAAGCATGTGAAAGTCCAGGACAAGTTCTTTCTTGTAACTTTACTCTTACTTTGTGTCCTTTACTGCTTTTTCAGTACTACTTCTGTTTTCTTCCAAAGGGTTGAATAATCCTCCTTGGTTTGTGGCTTCCTATCAACTTCGCTTGTGATCAGTGTTTTATGTTGGTCAAAATTTCATTCTCTTTCCTTTGTGGAACCGTTTCCCTCTCTCTATCTGCACCATTGCTACAATTACCATATTTAAAACACTAGATTTTTTTTGTGATTTAGTGTTTTGCCTTCTTACAGAAGGGATGTTCTAAGTGGATCAGTTGCGACAAGACCTATGATGTGGAAAAGTATGGCATTAATTTCTGGGTTTTGTTTAGTGATTCAGTGGTATAGGTTTCCTGAAGTAGGTAGTCTGGATTGCTGCAGCAGAAAATATAAGCTTGTTTTTAGTTTCAGTGAAAATGCTGGAGTGGTTCGAGAAAATGTATTTGAACTGCTAAAACTTACATATTAATGATTCCTCCTTGAGAGTACTGCATCAGAAATAAGCAGTTAGATGTTGGACTGCCATCTGTCTAATTCACTTACATTTGAAGTACTTCTTCCTTCCCAACACAAGTGGAAAGATGGGGGAAAAGATAGCAGAAGGGGCAGTATCTGTTCGATATGTTTCACATGTTCTTCATGTGAAAACTCAGCAGAAAACTTGAATGCTATGCTGCCGATTTTCAAATCCAGCTGTTTTATGTACTACTGCTTGTTCACAGTGCTTAAGAACTGACTTTGGTTAGGATTTGGTGGTGGAGAAAGGCCTTACAGGTCTATCTGTGCTAAAGTGGTGTATTGAAGCTTAAGTTGATGCAGGCCAAGCTACCACAAAGAGTCCATCAGTGACGTCAGAGTACAGTGCAAATTTACTCTTCTCTACCACCGTGATAAAAATTCAGGATAAATTCTTGAGCAGTTGTGGCAAACTGCTTCTAGTAGCTCAGATTGTCCTAAAAGCAATTTCTTTCTTTTCACATATTGCCTTCAGCGTTGGTCAAGTCTACATTTAAATTATGCTTTTACATTTGCTGAATTCGTTTAGGTTCTTGGTGCAAGCTGGGGAGACTATATATGTGCCTGAAGCTGGTGAGAAGCAAATGACTCCTTTTAGTGGACTGAAAAAAAAAAAAAAAATGCAGCCTCATTCAACCTTCACTTTTGGAAAGTGTTTGTAATCTGTCATAAGAAAAAAAAATATGATTTCTTCCCATCTGCTTTCTGCTCTTTTAGTTTCTGGTCATCTGCAGAAACTTCTAGAACTAGAAGTTGGATCCTTCTCATTTGTTTAGGAGCTGTACTTCTTGTTTTTCTTTGGCTTTAGAGCACAGGGTGAAGGGTGACAGAAGGAGACACAGGCAAGGAGACCTGTGTCCAGTTTCAAAGATATGAAGTTTATTTGAACAGTAACAAAACAATGTTTTCTGTTCTCAGTTCATACTCCTGAGCATTCTGTTAGCAGACTGAAATTAAGCATTAGGCTTACACTCAGGCTACCTACAGTGACTTCTTTTGAGTGACATCTGCTAATATATGTAAATGCAATAGTTTTCACTAAGAAAAAGCAGACACTGTAAGTTCATTGCTTTGTATTTAATCCTATTTAGAGACAAAATGTCAGCTGGAGATCAATTAAGATCTTTTTTTGAATTCTTTAACCAACTCCTACCTGATCTCTTGGATAGAAAAGTATCTTCTGCACAGTTTGTCATCTTACTATTCACAACCTTTTCCAGATATTTCATGAAGATGATCAGCACAGATCTCAACACTGATTCCTGTGGGATTCCACTGGTAACTTTCCTCATTGTGAAAAGTGGCCATTTCCTTTTATCCTTTGTTTCCTTTTCTTTAACCAACTGTTAATCCTCAATAGTCCCTTCATTTTTATCCTTGACGATTTTGTTTCTTTAAGTGTTTGTATAGACCTGTTAGATGCTATTTAGAAACTTCATATACCCTTGCCCTGTAAGGAAAGCACTATAGCTAGCACAGGCTTATGGAAACCTAAGAGTTCTGCTACACTTGTGAATTTATTTTTTTTTCTGAAAAAAACCCCACAATCTTCATTTTGTTACATGTATGTAGGTATTTGCTAATTGCTTTTATTACTATTATTGCCTTCATTTTGCCTAATGCTGAAGATTTACTGTGGATAGGTGTATAGGTTTTCTGAAATCTCTCACCCTTTTGGATCCCTTTTTGCAAACTTAGATTTATTACTATTCACATGTGTCTTCATACAAGAGCTGATTCATATTGCTGCACCGAGGACTTAATCATTCATTTTGAAAAGGTCCTTTAGATCAGCTGAACGACACCTGGACTTGTCCAAACTGATGATACAAGAAAAAAAAAAACAAACCAAAAAAAGGCAGGAGAGAGCCATACAAGTTTTGCTATTTTCTGTTCTGAAAAAGAAAGTTTACAGTAAAGTGGAAATAATTTGGATTACTAACCACTATCTTCTAAACCGTTCACTGTGTTAGAGCAGCTGGAGACAGATGAATTTTCTTTTATGAGAAACTTGTGGAGGGTTTTTCAAGAACAAATCACCAAATTTTCCAACACATGCAAGTTGAGGGAAATACCTGCTTTTATATTATTTGCTGTAACAAGGATTGTCAACATGTCATTATTATATGAACATAATTGTTCATGTAAGTTTAATATATGGATTAATGTGTGGATTTAATATGTGGCATTTCCCTGATTCAGTTTACTTCTTTTTTTCCCATTTTTGATGACACTAAGAGTGTTAAATTGCTTTTAGTTAAGGTGTCCTCTTCATTTATCTGGTACTTTTGCTCTTTTTAGTTCTCAACAGGATAGAAAACTACCAATTTCCCTTATAATTCAGCTGACTCCTCTTGAGGAGTAATTGGCTTGTAGCTGAGAAACCAGTTACAAAAACAGCAGAGTGTGCATCTCTGCTTGTTAGAGGGGAATTATTTTGTGCTTTGAAGGAAATACTGCCCCAGATAAGGGTGTGAGAAAGTAGAGAGATAGCTGATAGACATCCAAATGTGTCATAATAGTACATATATATACTCTAAACCTTAAACAAGAGGATTAGGCTGATATGGCATGTTCTTTGGTTTTTTTACCTCTCTCAATGAGCTTTTATTTTAAAAGAAAAATGAATTGCTTGTGTGGTTTATGGGAGTAATGATTAAGGCAAAGAATGTTTATTAGTGAGTTAGAGAAAATAATATCTTTCTTGGTTTTTTGTTTTTCTTTTTTCCTAAAAAAAAACTTTCCATCAGAAAAATACTTGGCTGCAGCTGAAAGTTAAACTCTTACACATGTGCATGTATATGTATTGTTTTTTCGGTATTTATGATGTATGGAAGAGTGTAACTTCTTAAAGTGAACTGATTAATCTTTTTGGATAGATCCTTTGGGACCTTAACACTGTTGCACCATAATATTGTTCCAGGGCATGCATTCATCAATGTATCTGTATGTGTTTATCTCTTTAGAGCACAGTAATCCTACATGCTTTCTCAGACTAAAATGTACCATTTAGTATGTGTCCCTCTCCATTACAGATTATATATGCCTTCTTTTTGAATCTGTCTTAATGTGTGGAGATGAGTCATTTATACTGAGAAGACATTTCACTTTTTTTCTGGGTTCTGATGTATGTCCATTGAGTGACTGCTCTTTTGCAGGTGAAGTGGATGATGTACTGGATTGTGTTTGCCTTTTTCACCACTGCAGAAACACTCACGGACATTGTTCTTTCTTGGTGAGTTCCTTGGTGGCTCGTTGTGGTTTTTTCGTTTTTGTTTTTGTTATTCCTATGTCTTTGTTTTGGGTTTTTTGCCTTTTTTTAAGCAGAGAAGTGTTAGGATGCTAGGGATAAACTGTGTCTCCTTTAGGAGTTCTCAAACCCTGTGAAAAGTCAGCAGGTTTCTAGATACTGTGGGTAGTAGCTGCCATCTTAGCTGTTTCAACTCCTTTGCTTGCAAAGTTAGGGTAAATGCACAGTATCTATAAAAGGATCTTCATCCATTCATAACTTGAAATATTTTTGAGAAGCTGTTGATGTGAACTGGTACAGTTTGAAAGATGGTAGTCTAAAAGACACAAAAATGGTAGAAGGAAGGGACCTATTTTGCTTTGACAGTCTTTTATGTGGAAGAGCAGATCACATGCATGTCTGTGCTGTGAGGGATTTGCATGATGAACTTCTCTTCCACTAGGGAGAGTGGGACAGACTGGAATAGAAGGAAGCAGATTCTTAGACTTTTCAGTGCCCTGTCTCATTCTTGCCAATATGGAGGCCTCCAAAAATGGCAATTCATTATTACAGGGCTTCAACTGGGCCTTTGAAACAGGGTATCTTCAGTTGACTCATTGCTTTAGTGTTTGGGCTT
The DNA here is from genome assembly GCA_013400855.1 of Buphagus erythrorhynchus. Classification (NCBI taxonomy): domain Eukaryota; kingdom Metazoa; phylum Chordata; class Aves; order Passeriformes; family Sturnidae; genus Buphagus; species Buphagus erythrorhynchus. The sequence continues at coordinate 30,349 of VZTT01044340.1, forward strand.
TGGGTACATCTCTGAAACAATGTTAGTCAAGAGTTTCATCTTCTGAAGAATCGTGAAGTACTACACATGCCTTACAAAAGCAGCTTTGTTTCTACCTGCATGAAATCTGAAAAGCAGACAAAGATTGAAAAATTATAAGAACTTTAGCTTATTCACATAAAGGACTTCTGAAAACAGAAGTTTCTTCCTACTAATTGAGGCAGTGGAAAATTTGCATTCAGTTGTTTCAATCTCTGCCATTGTATCTTCCCAGACTTTATTGGGTAAGGGTTAGAGATGACAGGCTTACGTTCAGCCTGCGCTTTTTAATTTACACTGGCCCTTCTTTTGTTTCTTATCTGAGGAGTACCTGTTGGAAGTTTCAGAAACAGCCATCAGCTTTGGTAGGAATGTGACATGATTAAGATACATAGTTGAAAATTTTGGAAATTGAGAAGGGAAACTAATGTAATATTAACATCCACTGGATGCTCTCTGAAGAAACGTCAAAATGATGAGAGTAGCTATCAGACTATAATTTGGTGTGTTTGCAGGGCTGAGAGATGCCCTGTTTATGGAGTTTTCATCGCTATGGATGAAAGACTAAATGATACTCAAAGAAGGTATGTCCTAGGATTCTAAAGAGGGTTCTGCTTTTCTGACCTGAATAATTGATTCTCTTGTGTCTAAGCCTTTACCTTGCCTACACTCTTTCTGCCTGTGCTGCTCTCTACTAATCTCCATCTGTCTCTGTGCTGATCTTGATTCCAGTTCTCCATCTTTCTCTTTTCCTTCTTTTTTTTTTTTTTTCCTTTCCTCTTTCTCTCAGGTTTCCCTTTTATTTCGAGCTGAAAATCGCATTTGTGATTTGGCTGCTCTCCCCTTACACCAAGGGCTCCAGTGTCCTCTACAGGAAGTTTGTGCACCCAACGCTCTCCAATAAGGAGAAGGTACCTGCTTGTTGTTGGAAGATACTGACCTGTCTGGAACTGACTGACTTATAATTCAGTTATGTCAAAATAAAAACTGGAATCAGTGAATCTTGCTTGTGCTGATCTTAGTGAATGTAAAATGATTCTGTGTCTGACAATGATGTCATACTGCAGCTTACTGAAGATTGCAGTGTAGCCAATAGTTTGCCTAATGCTTAGAAAGCATGTTTGGCTAACCCAGTGTCATGAGCTCCTACAGTCACTGTCCGTAGTTAAGCCTTTTGAATCACAATAGGAGCAGCATGTTCTGTAGCCAGTCTGTTTTTTCACATTGTTGATATAAGCAACTGATTTGTTTCAGTTGTTATAATTTGGAAATAGCATACTGTAATTTAAAGTTCCATTTACATACTTTTCTGTAATGAGCAGAGAAACTCGAGTTATGTGATCAATGACACCTGATGCTAGTAGCCTGAAAAAAGTGTGTCCAGATGAGCTTTGTGTTTTTAAGGGTGACGATGGGGAAACTTCGATCATGTTTGTAACGAGCAGTTAAATGCCATGTTCCATGTTGCATTCCTAGGAAATTGATGAATACATTACTCAGGCTTGTGACAAGAGCTACGAAACCATGATGAGAGTTGGCAAGAGAGGGTTAAACCTTGCTGCCAATGCAGCAGTTACTGCAGCTGCAAAGGTAATGCAATGCTTTCCGTAACATTCAGGAATTCTCCAGCAGTTTATTTTTGTGTACTAGCGGTTAGGTGCTGCGAGTCTGTTAGGGATACTAGTACTTGTTTGGCACCAACCTACTTTTCCTTCCTTCCAGTTTGCCCTAAAGTTAATTCCATCCTTTGACTTAAAAAAAAGTAGAGTGGGAGTGGAATGGATTTTGCTTTAACCTCTTAGTTGTTGTTCTTGGGAGCATGCATTTTCCCTTTTCTGTTTTTTTCAGAGTACCCTAGTGGGGAATAGGGCACCTTTGCTCCTCTTCTGAATGAACGATCCCATGTGAAATGATCTTGGTAATGTGCCTTTCACTCTAATTTTATGTCCTCTTAGGGCCAGGGAGTTTTGTCTGAGAAGCTTCGAAGTTTCAGCATGCAGGATCTCACTCTGATCCGAGATGAAGATACTGTGCATATGCGAAGCTGTGATCCACAGCTGCACCCCTCTGGTTCGAGTCTGCTGGAAACTATTGAAGACTCAGGTACAGAGCACCTGCTGGGCCGTTGTGTGAGACCTTGGATGGTGAGCCAGGAGGGCTTCCCTGAGCCTTGGATCTCAGAAAGGAGTACAAGATTGTAAATTATCTGGGAGAAGTTGCATTGTCTTCCCTAGAGCCTTCTCATTTAATATGCATCCCTGTACTTATTCCATTATTGTTATTCAGGATGGTTGACATCTCTCTGTCATGTGTTTCTTGAGGATGGGCCGTTTTAAGCCTCATGAGATTCTTTAAAAGTATTTGCTAAAACTTTTGCTCTTGTTCCTTAGCTTCCTGTTATTCCTCTGGAGAGGAGAGCAGTGTGGCACATCGGTCTAATGGAACCCCGTTAGATACTAGAACAGACCCATCAGATGAAGATGCAGGAGACAAACTTCCTAAACGTACCCAGAGTCTCAAAACTCCTAAAAAGGTGATGAAAGCTGAAGTGAGTTGGTGTATAGATAATTTCCAGCACTGACATTGATTTGTGAGCTTGGTTGGAAGGCTCTAGCTTTATAGTCTCAGCATTTAGAAGCTGTATATATAAATTTTGTTGGACTGGCTTCACTAGTTGAGTCCTACATCAGAGAACTTGTCATCTTCTTGCTATACTTGTCTCTAGCTTTTGCATCTTTATCCTACCTGTAAGCCTCTGTCATAAGCCAGAACCCAGTTTTTCTTTCATTTGGGCTTTGTGTTGAAGGGTGGAGCATTAAGTATTTTTAACATGTTTTGTTGACAATATCCTCTCTCCTGTCTGCTACAGTCTGAATATATAATAGTGACATTTATCCCTGGGACANNNNTATCCCTGGGACAGCCACTTTCTCTTCATGTAAATGCAACAGTCGTGTACCCTCTTAGGCCTCCCTGGACTTTTACACATCAGGTACGGGGAATTACACCACTCCCCACCTCCCCCATTCCTGGAGCTTTTTCTTGAAGTTTGAGTAACTAGTGATTGTTCAATTGTCTTCTGATGTTCACGTGATGATCCAAGGTATTTACAGCTATTCAGATGGGACATGAGATGCCTGATTTCTTATTATTAAAATAAACTGTACAGGAAAGTAAATGCAGTTGTGTCCAAGAATCATGTAAGCTTAGCAGTCTTTTTTTCAGGTGTTTTCAGGTGTGTTTTATAGAAAATGCTTTTTGAGGTGCAGCTTTCCAGGTCTTGACTCTTACTTGAGTGTTTCTTAGGGTTTGATTTGTACATGATAAAACGCTTCTCCCTTTTTATGAAGTTGGGGTCCTATTTGGTTGATTCAATTTGGACTTCTGTTACTATTTTTATCGAAGATAAACAATGCTACATAACTGACTCACATTGTCGAGCTATTCAGGCTAAATATTTATTTGTTTGAAGGAAGGTAATTGCTTAGAGCATGATTTTAAGTTGTACTGTTAATGTGATTTTACAGTGTGGGGGAAACCTTTGCATGTGCTTAAGTGCTCCTTGTGATTGAATCACAGAATAATTGAGGTTGGAGGGGATCTCTGAATTCCTCTGGTTCAAACCCACTGCTCATGTAGAGCCAATTCCCAGGACAAGGTCCAGGTGGCTTTTGATTTTCTCCAAGGATGGACATCTGTGTCCAAAGATGTGCTTTAATTAAACTCAGATCTTTCTATGGCTTATTTCTGAGTTGTCCCCTCTTCTTTCTTGTCTACTGTATTAGACAGGAGCAGGGAAATAAGAGGCTCAAAATTTGAGTCAAAGCTTCCTAGTGAGGACTTTTCAAAGTGAAATTGTGAAAAGACAGAAAGAACTCTTCTATGCTGTCTATTGTGAATACAGAAATACCAATAAAGCCCTTTACAGGCGTATTGGCTTTTATGCTCAGATTGTTATATCTTTGGGTCAGATTTAGGACTTGTATGAGATCTTTGACTGAGATCACTGAGGTTGCCAGCCAGGGCTGAATGCATCATAGGTGAATAAATGTGCCCTTCTTGCCAATATCTAGAATGAAAGGCACAGAAGTAAAGTGTGCAAATTAGTTCAGGATGTTTCTACAGCTTTCAGAGAGCTGCACTGGTGATGGAAGTTAAGAAGCAGAGAAGTTAGAGCAGTGAAATGTTACGTGAATGTTACCAGTTAGAAATATCTGTGTTTAACCTTTTGTTTGGACAGCTGGCTTTGATTTTACTAGTGTACCTATCCTATTTTAGAATGTCTTTTCCTGATTGTTATTTGATGGATATGTTGAGTGATTTGTTTAATGAAAAAAAAGGAATGGTTAAATAGGCTTTTGAGACAATGTAATAATGACATTATTACATTGACATTAATAGGGTCATGTTGTAGTTTTTTTTGTCCTATTTGTACTCAGCATTCTTGCATCTTTCTGTTAGATGTTTAGATGTTAAAATAAACTAGCCTAAGATGCCTCTTTTTATTTCTCCTCAGCTTCCAGTGAGAAGTGTAAAAGCCCGCCCTAAGAAGAAAGCTGCTGGCTCTCTTGCTTCTGGCGAGTCATCCTAAGGCAACCTCCCCCCCACCAAGCACCTGTCTCTGTCCCAGGATTTGCCTTTCGCTTTTATGGGGAAACTCTCCAAAGGAAGGGAGCTGAGATTCTTGTAAATAACCGATACTGCTTTACAGAGCTCATTCCAAGGCAAGGGGGAAGCTGGAATTCAGAAAGCAGAGTAGAGGATACACATCCTCAGGAATTTTCTCCTTTTCATCTCTCTGTTGGAGGGAATGCTGATATGTCTGTACATAGCCAGTTGCTTTGGAATTCCCACTGTATAACTCTAGTTGAGAATCTTTGGTGGAAAAACTGACTAGAGTTAGAGATATCCATTGCACAGAAGCTGGAAAAATACTAGACACAGGAGTTCCACAGGGTGGGTGGCTCTCTAAAATGTCTTATCTTGCTCTGGGTATTCTCCTGCAGCTGTGTGTTGTTAGGAAGTGCCCACCATGAATCATATTCCTTAAGAATGGACCGTACCTGGTATGTCCATCACCTTTGAGAAAATTACTGAAGTGATGTATGCTGAGTGCTTTTGAACATAAAGGACTGGCTTGTGGGAGGTATATGCTAGATTCCCATTACTCATACTGGAACATGAAGAGATTGGTTTTTATTTTATTTTTTCTGGAAGGTGAAGGGAGATAACTGGAAAAACTAATAAAGAAAATGTGCTATTATGTGCACATTATATGATGGAGTAGGCAAGAGTTACTGTTGAGAAGGAAAGTTTGGCATCGTTAAGATTTTGGCTCTTTTTGAAACTGCTTGAATTTTATTTCAGGTTCTGATGCCCACTTTGACTCTTATGAGAGCATCAGAATGAGGTGGGTCCCATGCAGTTCCATGGCAAGCATACTTGCTTTGCCATTTAGTGGTTGAACTCACGTCATTGTGTTGCTTGTTACTTCAGACAAATTCTTTTATTCTAGCAGGTGTCTGGGGAAAATCTGTCTCAAAATAGTCTGCGGGCATACTTGAGAATTTCAGAGGCCCTCACCTCAGCTTTAGGAGAGTCAATTCTTAGGACATGAGAGTTGAAACAGTTGATTTATTAACAGTTGACTTCTGCTGACTTCAGGATTTCATTTATGGGAGACAAAAAGCAGAGACTAGGGCGCAATACTGTGATTAATCAGTCCTCTTGCTTTATCCTGGTGCAGCCCTTGCACAGATTTTCTGTCTGACATGTGCCATGTTTATCGGTGTCCTGAGACTTGAGCAATACTTATCACTTGGGACAGAAAACTACAAGGAGTGTAGAATATTGTGGGAGTGAAATTGCAGTGCTGCAGAGAAAATTTGCATCATGCCAAGCCGTACTAAGCTCTGGAAGGTTGTTAAGGGGAGATCCCCTGTACACATGCCAGCTGAGTCAGTGAAAAATTACGAGTTTTATGAATAGAGTTCTTGTTTTCAAGATCTATAATGAAGGTGCACCGTTATAGACATGGATGTCTGAATGAGTACTTGGTGGTCTTAATTTTAACTGAAATTAGTTATCAAAGGAACCTGGCTCCTACATGCAGATGTTTGTGTCCCATACTTTTGCTGTCACATTTCTGAAATTAGAGTGAATTCTTCACAGGGCCCAATATTCTAGAGAGCAGCCTTTCAAAAGTTTATGAAGTTGAAGACTAGGACTGATTTTTTTTTTTCTTGTTTCCCATTGTCTTGGTGGCAAATTATTTGCTGTTGAATTGACCAATTATTTCAGGAAGCCAATTAAGTTGGGTTTACTATTTTTTGTAGCTTTTAAAAATTGAAACTTTACAGTCCATGTTAGAAATGTTTATCCTAAATAATCCATAAGACTTTATCCAGAAGTCAGTAGAAAATTCTTGATTTGGTTCTGAATTTCACAAAAAAAACCCAATTACTTTGTTCTTTGTTTGTTAGTTTATTAGCAAACTTCATGTCTTACTACAAACTTCATGTCTTACACATGCAAATGCATATCCTGAAGCAGGAATACTTTCTGTTTCCAAAGGAAATGCCTCTCTCCAGACAACAGATAAAAATCTTTCATGGTTATGTGGAAGATCTAGTTGTGAGGAGTTGCTGCCCTAGATGTTCCTGTNTGCCCTAGATGTTCCTGTACTGAGCAAGAGAGAACGATTGTTCTCTATATGCTAAGTATGTCTATGACCATGTTACTTGATTTTTTTTTTTCTTTTAATTAAAATTTTGCATAACAAATTATTTATGTAAATCATTGTGAGGGACTTGATTTAGAAGCCAAGTCTCCCCTTGTGCTGATCTTCTTGCCCTTTCCTTGTGCATGCACCGTGATAATCTACAATTACTAGGTTTCCACAGAGTGACTTCCCAGAATCTTCTCTAGAATCCATTTATTTGTAGAGGCTTTTCTGCTTTGAAGCACAGGAAGAATTTCTGAAGATTCTGTTCGGGCATTTGGATTTATCTTTGTCTTCCTGACCTGGGTCCTGTGCTAAGTAGCTTTTACTTAGCATGGATGCTTGATGTCATTAGCTTGTGGGTAAATATGGGTCAGTTTTACTCTGACTTTTGTTTATACAGGGGGACTGGCTTTTGGTTGCAAGAGTGAGTCTACAGTAGAGTCAGGGACTATCTAGTGTGTGATATGAAGCTGATGATGTAAAGCAGCAGNTAGCAAACTTCATGTCTTACTACAAACTTCATGTCTTACACATGCAAATGCATATCCTGAAGCAGGAATACTTTCTGTTTCCAAAGGAAATGCCTCTCTCAAGACAACAGATAAAAATCTTTCATGGTTATGTGTAAGATCTAGTTGTGAGGAGTTGCTGCCCTAGATGTTCCTGTACTGAGCAAGAGAGAACGATTGTTCTCTATATGCCAAGTATGTCTATGACCATGTTACTTGATTTTTTTTTTTCTTTTAATTAAAATTTTGCATAACAAATTATTTATGTAAATCATTGTGAGGGACTTGATTTAGAAGCCAAGTCTCCCCTTGTGCTGATCTTCTTGCCCTTTCCTTGTGCATGCACCGTGATAATCTACTATTACTAGGTTTCCACAGAGCGACTTCCCAGAATCTTCTCTAGAATCCATTTATTTGTAGAGGCTTTTCTGCTTTGAAGCACAGGAAGAATTTCTGAAGATTCTGTTCGGGCATTTGGATTTATCTTTGTCTTCCTGACCTGGGTCCTGTGCTAAGTAGCTTTTACTTAGCATGGATGCTTGATGTCATTAGCTTGTGGGTAAATATGGGTCAGTTTTACTCTGACTTTTGTTTATACAGGGGGACTGGCTTTTGGTTGCAAGAGTGAGTCTACAGTAGAGTCAGGGACTATCTAGTGTGTGATATGAAGCTGATGATGTAAAGCAGCAGAACTTACCCAGAGCAAGAGCAATGTCTTAGCATGGATACTGTTTTCTTCCAGTACAAATGTGACTGCTAGATCGTGCTTTGCTTGATCAAAGCCACTGCAGATCTACCACCACCCACGTGACCTCCTAGTGAGTTTCTAGATACAGTTCTGCATTGGATGGCACTGTCTTGCATAGAAATTCTCTTGTTAATGAGAATGCTGAATGTGCTGTTTTGATAAAATGCTTTTATCAGCTGCTGTTCAGTGTTTTCAGCAGGAAATGCTGGAATGTAGTTTCTTTTCAGTATCATCTGTGGGCTTTGTTGTGGAATTAAGTAAATGGTTAAATCTTCACCTAGCATTAGAACCTGTTGTGTTCAGTAAATATGTAGAGCCTTTTCTTAATATGCCTGGCCACAGAGAGAAGTGCAGTAAGAGAAAATGATGCTTGAAGCTGAGGGCTGAAGAGGGTGGTATGTGTGTTTCAAACTTTGTGTGCCTAAAGGTTATCCTATAATACCCATACCGTGAGATACAAAATTGAAGCCATGACTGCCTTTTGAAAAGAAATGTTTTGCTTTCACGCTTTGTAGTAGTATGAGTCAGTGTTCTGCTGTTGGAAAAGAAAATAGTGAAATGTGGTTTCCTGTCTGAGAAACTTAATGATTTGTTGCATAAAAGGGAAAAAATGTTTTCTTCTTTGGCAGTAATCCTCCGTGGTGGGTAAGAAATATGAAAATATAGGGGAGACAACTGTCAGGTTTTAAACCTTTACACTTTACCTAAACATCTTTATTACTTACTTTTTAAAATTTGAGTTTGTGATTCTCCAGCTTTACATGTCTGGGACTGATTTCTTTTAGACTAGAATAATTTCCTTGATAGGTAAAGCGTATATATAGAGAGGGATGCTGGTGTTCTTAAAATTGCAAAGCTTGTCCTAGGGAAGTTTCACCTTCCCTCATTTTAGTGAACTGATTTCCATTCATTGTGCTTTTGCAGTGCTGGGCTTTCTTTTATACATCCCTCTTGGAAATACAACTCCCTCACAATATATTTCCTTGGAAAGCAAGTTCTCTAGAGAACCACAACTTTCCAGAAACGGTTATTTATTCTGTGCCATCTTGATAAGCAGGAAATTTAGTGCCTTAGGAGCAAAGTAAGGTATCTATGGAGAACTCTGCTGGTTCTCTAATCTACCCATAGCATTGTATTAAGGAGGCTCACAAGTTAACTTTGAAGTGTCATTGTATGCTTGAGAGCAGCTGTTGAATTGAGCTGATTTATCCTTTCTGTCTTCCAAAGTTGCATATAATGCTGGGAAGTGTGGATTGTTCCCTAAGAGAGAAATCTAGGGAAAAAAATTTGTATTCTAATGGAGACTGTATTGTCACATTTCTGCATGTTGGTGAGATGCTGAATGACATCTCTGTGTAACTGGTCTGTACTATAGCTTTTCTTGCTTTAGCCACTAGGAATTTTGTAATGTATGGTCTGGCTGAAGCATCTCATGGTGCTGCTTTGTGAGTTGTCTTGCGAAGTCAGGTATGTGAAAAACCAGGAAAGTATTCCGAAGTTACATGAGCTTGTAGAACTGTAGAAGTGTCAGTGTTGGGAGGGGCCTCTGGGGGTCATCTGGTTCAACCTCGCAACTCGGTCAGGGCCACCCACTGCCAGTTCCTATGTGCTATTTCTGGTCTGGAATCTACTGAGTTTAATGTTTAAGAGCTGATAATGTATGCAGAAATCCATGTGTTGTATGGGAATATGCTTTAATGTTACTGAGGAGAAATGTTTCCTGGTCACTTTTTCATCTGGAGTTTGGCTCTGTTGCAAGACGCTATAAACATAACTCA